>PVPY01000315.1:0-26407 GCA_002982035.1 Fusarium algeriense | reverse complement strand
GGGTACCCGTGCAAATAAGATATCATCACGTCAGCAACCGATCGCATATACAGATGCATATTATATATCATTAAATCGAGCAAAAAACGATCAATTGAATGATATATATTTCATTACGTTAAGGCATTAGATTCCCATTTTATTGGCAAGTGACTCAATGGTGGTAGATGCCTTGTGATGGTGCCTTGGTGATACCTTTACAGTGGCCCTGATTTACCTATATCGCTTCAATTAAGCATGACTTTGTAACTCAATCGGAAAGCACAATATATTAATAGATAAATATAGGTCATATGGCTCGGAGGTAGAGTTTTTTCTGCTCTATTTAGTGATATATGTATCTCTTTAATTGACTGCCTGTAAATAGATTTATTGGGTGGCTATCTAATTATCATAATATGCCTGCTGTATCTGAATATCTTCCTCTGCCGCCTGCATACTATCTTCAATGCCTCTTCGGCTAGTATACTGAGCCTGATGAGCAACCGTATGATATACCCGCTCGTCTTCCTTATTTGAGAAGTCAATATATGCATTTATCTCCTCTTTAGTCTAATCCCGAAGCTTCCTACTATTTGAAGCTTTCATATGACTACCTATTTGACTTAAGGTACGGGCCCATTGGTGATTAGCCTTTGGGTACTTCAGATGAAGCTTCATTGCCTTCCGATACAGCTTATTAGTGCGGCGCCGCTGAGGCTGCTGTGAATACTATTTCTTGCGGTCTGATATATATCGTCTGTAGATAGCAGGAGCACTGTTATATGCCTCAGGTACAGCTACTGTAATGCTTGTAGTTTGGGGGGCAGCTTGAGGAGAGGCAGCTTGAGGAGAGGCACCTGGGGAGGGCGTTGATATTGGCGTAGAAGTAATTACCCTTGTGCGTGTTGTTGTGTGTGTTTCTGTCTCCGTTACGGTTACCGTAGTAGATTGGGCCATACTGAACTGCAACTGAGGATCTATATAAGGCTTAACTGCCGGTTGCAATACAAGAGAGACTCGAGATGGAACGGGCAGTATGTCACTGTAACGGAGAGGGCATATCTTTGAGTTCATTCGATGACCGGTCTGGTGGCATGCAGAGCATTGTGGTTGTGCCCTTGGCTCTGATGCCTTTTGAACCTGTTCAAATACACAAGGCTCTCTCTGTGTACTTGTTGGTGGCAGTACTGATCTATCAGCAAGGCGATCAAATACCCTCCGAGGCTCAATGAGAAGTAGGGGAGCTCCCGGGCGTTAAAGATGCCAATGAGAATGGAAGTGAGATAGTTGGAGATGAAGCCCATTTGTCAGTAGAGGCTCAAGGGTATGAGCATACGGTAACCCGAAGGATCTAGTGAAGGTTCCTGTGCATATAGGTATACTGGTTTTCAGTCGTTCAACTTGCTTCTTAATCTTAAGTAAGGCTTTATGAGAGACCCAACTAATAACGGTACCAAATAACGGCCGTGATAACCGGATACTTGAACGAGTCGGCTTATTGATGTTATTGTATGCAAGGTTATCGTGCAGACTCCCTAGCTGATTATCTAGAGCTCGCTTGATATGCCTCCAACACTCAAAGAGATCAGCTTGGTTATTGTTCAAGTGTCTCTTGAGAAGATTGTGTATCCCTTCTGCAGGAGATGTTGTTGTCTGACCAAAGTGAAGGGTATTCCTCACCCAGGCTTTCACGAATTTCTCTTTGTAGGGGTTAAGCTAGGTTGTCATGATATAACCTATCTCATTAAGATGGCTTGTTGCATAAGTGTCTTTGAACTTCGCAAGCCGTTCTTTATAAATAGCTGGAGTCTCTGAGAATACAATATGATTGAAGCTCTTTTGGAACTCTAGCTACTTGCTATACCCCTGGGGATCATCTGAGCCTTTTGTAAACCGGGGTTGACAGTAGGATAAGACTGCTTGGTTGATATGAAAGATATAGAGTAGATGTATTGGCTTAGGGAAGGCAGCTGTATTTGCAATTGCATTCATGCAAGCAAGACATCGATCTGTAAGTATGATAGAAGGAAGAGCTATTCCGTATGCTTCATATAGCTCCCGAAGGTGAGAGAGAGCCCAAAGATAGTCTGCTTCTTCTTCACCACTCATGAAGGCAAATGCAATATAGAAGCTCTTTCCGCAAGCATCAATACTAACAATATCAAGGAGAGGCATCCTGTACTTATTTGTTTTATATGTACAGTCAAGCATCATAACTTCAGGATAGGACTTGGTGTATGTAAGAGAGGCCGAATTAGTGAAGAATACTGCCGTGACCCTGTTATCTTCATTAAGGCAGAAATGACTTCCAAAGCCTTGATCAACAAGCTCATTTGCAAGGGTATGGATTGAGCTTTGGCCTTTGGCAAGGAGTCGTTTACTTCGTGCAACAGCATTATAGATATCCTGCTGTGTAGTAAGGCTGAATTTATCTGAGAGCCTTATGAACGTTCGTATCTCTTTTGGCTTTACGCCGGCCTCTGTAAGCAGCCGAATAGTCTGCTGTTGATCACCTGTAATTTGACGGTGAACTGGATGTGCCCTTGGCCTATAGCTCGGCTCGTGGTTATGCGTATGAGTACGAGGATCATTATGATGCTTGACTGCCCATTGAGTCTTGTAATTGCTCTCTACAGCATTGACTGAGAAGAGGCAGTCTGTACGGCGTGATGAAGTCTTCCTCTTGCTTGCCTGATTAGACCTAGGCCTGCCTCTACGATCACATACGTAAGTGACTGTAAGAGCTTGACTGAGAGTCTTTGCCTTTGAAGATCTTCGTGTAACGAAGGCATAACCGCGCATGCTTGCCCACTCGTTGAGTGCTGCAATTAGCTCAATTCGTGAGCTGAATACAGCTTCGGGGGGGAGAGTATCATTGGGGAAGGCTTTAAGGGCTTGATCTATCGCGAGTTGGGCAAGTGGAGTGTTAATTGATGGCGGATTGGGTCAATTAAGGGCACTGGATCTAGGAAATGTAATGAATAAGGTCTTGAACGGTCAATTGGCTTCAATTGGCTTGTATGAGGCATTTTTGAACAATCGGTGTTGCTGACGTGATGATATCTTATTTGCACGGGTACCCGTGCATCCTTATTTGCACGGGTACCCGTGCGGGTATGGATGGCCTAAGCCAACGGATGGATGACTAAGGCGTCCCGGGCCGCATGTAAGTGAAGGAAGGCGACTTTCCAGCAGCTGATGGTCGTCACGTGGAAGAAGCAAAGTGAGTCCCCCATGGACTTCTCTCTTCCCTCCATGGAAGGGCCATTAACTTGAAATTCTTCATGATGAACGAACGGCCAGAGAAAAGACCACTAGTACTGTACTGGGTATACAATACGAGAAACCATCAACCAACGGAAATACCAAGACTTTCTGAGTTCCTATTAAGAAATTCACACCCCCGTGATCGATCATCATCTAGAACGACATGTCCCCCACTAAGGACTACTAACTACCTCGCGGCGCGAGCTTAGAGGAGCGATTATGTTGGACTTTCGCACTAGGATCATAGAACAGGGTTCATTTCATTCCAGGAGACCCTTTCCAATAGCATATACTTGCTTCTTCTGGTCTCAGATCTACCCCTCCCCTTTACTGCAGAACCTCACAACCCCACCTGAAGCCAATGATATGACCTGGCATCTCTGGATGCCAGGATGATCATTAAGACAAGGAGGGCCTTTCAATTGCTCCATGGCTTCGTCTCAGTACCCCTCTCAGCTCCTGCGGCCATGCGCCATGGAACGCCCATGCGGCGCCACAATTGTCTGCTCGACCTCTCCCAGCAGCATCGCTGCTTTCAACTGGTCACATAACATCACACAGCCTGGTTCCAAGCTGTCGGTATGGCTTCTAGTTGGATGCTTTGAGTCGCCATGGTTGGCAACATGGGTAGAAAGGGTAGAAAGGGCCTCTTCTCCCGCTGTGCCGTCTCATTAAATGCTGAGTGTCATTACTCTACGGCCTTACAAACGCTTCTCATTCGTGAAAGCCACGACTGTTACTCTACCAAGGCGAGATTTTATTATATACAGCCCTGGCCACCATCTCTGGGACCAAGATACACCAACGCGGTCAAAAACCAAGCAAAACTTCCCGAAGTGGTTCACAGATACGGAGCTCCTGTTTGTGTTCCAGTTTCGCACCTTGAACAGTCTTGGCAGGACTTACCACAGGTTTTTCTTATACAATCCAGCTACAGGTAACAATAAATATTGTCCCCTTCTCTAGCAAGATCCTCACACTTGGAGCCAGGGACTTTCCAGTTACCGAGTTGCTGTTGTCAACACCCATCAGCCCATTTCAGGTCAACGAGCACGTTCTGTCAGAACCCCCCCCCTTTTTTGTACTTCAAAACAAAGGCTATCCTCCAACTGTAACGTCTATACAGTTGTATCCGTCATGGCGCGGCTCAGGGTCCCAACGGATAAGCGCAGAAGAGTTGCACAGGCTTGCAACACTTGCAGGAAACGCAAACAACGGGTAAGAGCAAGATTTCATTCCACCATCAATTCTGAATGAGTTTTTTTCAAGAATGCACTTGTTATTTATCCTATCAGTGGAACTCATGTAATCATTTTTATTTTGCATCGACAACTATTAGCTATGAAATATTCTAATCACAGGAAACATCGTGTCGCAATTGGCCTAGCTATTCTCAAATTACTTCCGTTATCAACTCTTCCCTGAAACATCAAGCCTGGTGACAAGTGTGTCGGCCGGACTGCATGTGGTTCTCTAGCATAACTGAATGCAAAGGAATTTACTAACACAACTCCATTATAGTGTGACGGTCTTCGACCTTGTAAAATCTGTCGAAAAAGGGGAGTGGACTGTGAATACAGGAGTCGTACAGACTCAGCATCGCCGAGTGAATCTCCTGGTCCGCCATCAGGGCAAAGTCCTGATAGAGAGCGCTCTAACTCCCCTGAGCTTTCTGGGATGGTGATTCCAATCTATGAAGCTGCAAACCAGGCGAATCTTGAAAGATCAGGCACCCCAGATTTTGATTTTCGGTTTCGACTTGTTTCGGTTCCGGGATCCGAAGAAGTCCAAATACCTGCACACTCTTGCATGCTACTGGATTGTCAGAACCGGCTCTGTGAGTCTGTTGGCTAACAAAGGGTGGCTTGATTATTTGTTACTAATACTCATAGCATTCGTTGGGCGTTCCACTGCTCATTCTTTCATGCACTATATCAGGAATACTATCGAGAAACGGGATGGCCCGTCAGAATTCACAGCAGACAGCAATTGGAGTGGTCTACCAGAAGGACTTCCCGTAACCCCTAGGATACAGAGCTTCCTTCCTCCAAGTACGATAGCGACTTTGATCGAATTCTATTTTAACCACGTAAGTTGTTGATTGCCCAGGGTTTGGGTACAAACGGACTGACATTGCGCTAGGTGCGGAGTTTCATTGACATCGTCAACCCGGAAGCAGTAAAACTGACACTATATCGATTTCAAAGTAACCCAAATGCAATTCAAGGTCCCGACCGGTGCATTTTATATTTGGTCCTTGCCGTTGCGCTCTCCCTGACTCCCAGCGATTCCGCACACACGCCAAATCCAGAATTCAAACACCAGCTGTTTGCCATAGCTGAAGGACTGGTTCATCCAACTCGTACATTCGAAAGATCCCAGTACCACGATGATGTCCTCTGGCCCCTCCAAGCTCTCGCTTTGATGTCCTTCTATATGCTGTCTATTTCCATGAGAAACACTGCGTACGAACTTTGTGGCAAGTATAATAATTCTTACATGCAGACCGACGAAGCTGACAAAGGTTTAGGCCGAGCTGTTCGAGTTGCTTACGCTCTTGGAATCCATCGAGGCCATGAGTCTGAGATCAACCAATTCCCCGCTAACGAGGAGCTCAGAGTTCTTCGACGAAACGTTTGGAGAAGTTTGTTTGTTCTCGACAGATTTCTGGCTGCATCACTAGGAAGACCGTTCGCAATCTCCGATAACGAATATTCTGAATCCTCCCTTCGACCACCCAACCGACCAACGAGCCCCAACCAACCCCCGAAAAGGGACATGCTCGATCCCGCCGTTGACGCGTGTGTAATGATTGGCCATATTGTGAGCAACATTTATTCACATGACAAAGTCGCGATCGAAGTTCCAAATCAGATGTTGAGATACCTTGAAGCCCATCCAAGTTTTCAGAATGATGGGCTCTTTGCAATGAACAACTTGATACCTACGATATCGCAAATCCATATGCATTTGCTTGGCTACTACGCCAACATACTTCTCTGTCGGCCTTTCTTCCTTTTATCCTTCATGGGAATGGAAGCCTCGGATGGAATTGAGACACAAATCAATAGATTGTCCGAAAGATGTGTGTCCCAATCGCTTCAAGCAGTTGAAATGGTGAAGGGGGCTTTTTATGCGAACTTGTTGCGTAATTTTGACCCCTTTGCTCTGTAGGTCTGCAGCATCTTGTTGAACCCAGCTATTCACTGACAATCGCCAAGCAATATATTATTTGAATCGGCTCTAGTTTTGCTTAGCAGCACTTATGCAGACATCTACGATAGAAAGGAACACTTATCGTTGGTGAAGGATACAATCTTTATATTAAAGACATGGTCCGTATCAAGCCCATATGCGGAGCAATTCGCTTCGAAGCTGGACTTGTTCTGGCATGAGGTTGAACGCCAAGAACAAGTGAAAGCTATCAGGCAGGTTTCAAGGAGACAGGCTCCCCAAGTCAAGCGCGAGCCGATGACGACCTGCGAGCCTAGCCAGTATCGCTCTCTATTCCATCCGATGCCTCCCGGTAGTTTGGTTTCCCCATGCGATAGCCGTCGTGGGTCAACGACCGTATCTCACAACACTGTCAAACAGGAGGCCGATGGGTACTCGGAGTCTTTGTCATCAGGGTCCTTATTCTCGCCCATGGAGTTTAACGCGCCTCGATCGCAGTCTTTAGCCGATTATTCGCAAGGTTCACAGTTCAGTGATCATAGCGCCGACCTGGACTAGTCTATCTTGGAGTTTCTACAAGACTCAAATTGGCCGTCCTGGCATCCTTGACAGGTAATGGGCGATTCCGCAATTCATATGCGAGTAGGAACGATAGTTCTACGCAGCCAAACAGGGGGACGGTGGGCTATCCTGGACAGAAAAGGCGTTTCTCGTGCAAATTACAACAAACCCCGAAAGCGGCTGAAACCAACACCTCGGATGGGAGAAAGAGTCGTTAGTGTGCTAGACTGGGAGGCAGATATCAACGTATTATGATAGGTCAGGATAAGGAATAGGTAGTTTCTAGACGAGCCTGAGTAGCACCTGTCATAAGCATCAATTACACAAGCATGTCTAGAATATTAATATGTCATTAAAACCACCAAGCTTTATCTATACTTCAGTGATATCTGTTGGCTATTGATTAGGTGAGTTTCCCTCTTGACTGATATACGCGGGGGGCAAGGAGAAGCAGATTCTTCAATGATTGAAGGTTTTGTCTCTGGTCCTATGCTGTGAGAGATATTGACGTTTCGCTTCTCTACCGCACTGAGGCACCCTCAACTGCATAATGATGTGACTTCAAATGAAAAATCAAATGAGAAATGAGAGACAACAACAAGAACATACGATTTTCAGCACCGTCCACCAACACTGACCATTCAGGTAAAACCTGGTGAATTAAAAAATGACTGGTTTATGTTCAGCTCTAAACGCATGCAATGCAGCTAACATAGACCAAGACGCTATTTTAGCTAATTTCCCGCATTGCATGGTGCATGAGTACATACATCTTTTCAAAATGTTTGCTTGATATATCATATTTCTTCAACGATTCTAGACTGCAATTCGATGGCCACCTCAGGCTAAAATGGCATGCTTGCATATTATTACATGCGTGTTTGCTCGATAGTATGTATTCGCAACGAATCATGCGATGCAACAGAAGAGGAAATATCTGGAGTGGTTTCGGTTCCCGGTAGATGGATATATCCCTTATCCAAGCCACATAACGTACAAAATGCAAGTCTGCGGCACCTTTTTTCCCCGGCAGGCAATGCAACACCGTACATTCTGCATATGTCTCAGTTTCTCGAGTTTGCGGGCGGCGGGGTTATTGCCCATCTGCGTGACACGCGCCACGTTGAGTCTGACTGGTTGTTGAGTGAATACTTTGAGATAACTCTAAATAGTAGGAGTCAATATGTCTTTGACTGAGTAGTTACATTGAATGGTCCTGCAGATGCAGCAGCCACCAACAGATTTGACAAAATAGGCATGCAGTTCTGAATACACTAGTTCCCCCCATATGCATCTCTTACATCACCAGTTCTTAGGCCCGAATCGCTGTCCCTCCGCTACATGAGCTTGTATCGCTGTCCCCTGAACATCCATCGTCGAAGTGACAATATTGTTTCCCCACCAACTTGGCGGATCTACACCATGCAGCGTAAAAGCAAAGAAGATGAACAACGTCGCCAGGGCGAGACCAAGGTCAAGAGCTGAAGACGTAAGGAAATTGAGTCTGGTCCACCACCTGAAGTGGCGTTTCTTAATCCAGAATTGGAATACGAAGCCTACGATGCCCCATGAGAGATAATTCAGCGGTGTTGCAGGCGGAATCGCCCCTGCACCTCCAAATATGAGGGGCGCCATGAGATAGCGCACTGGAGACCTAGGCCATCGTTTGGCTAAGACGTAGATGACTATTGGTGTAATGGCGCCTAGGATGAAGAAGACGAAGAGGCCAGAGTAGACCTGACCAGGGGAGAACATGCGTGCAGGGCCGAGAAGACCCCAGATGATAGACGCTATATCTCATGTGTCAGAGAACAAAAACGCCTAGTCTTGGTATGACTTACCAGCGAAGAAGACACGACCACCAGGGCAGGTAAAGTGATCAACCTGGTGGTGCTCGCAGACGTCAGGGATATGATTCAGAGACAAGTTTAGAACGACGATCTGTATAAAGCACGAGAATGTGGTGGCGACGACTTGAGACAGGAACATGGTTCGAGGGGGGATCTTCATGTAATGTCCAAACTTCAAGTCTGAGACAAAGCGAAGCGATTGTGCCCTAGGGTGAGTGTTAGCTAGTCTCACTCTTTCGGCATTCCAAGGGGCGTGTCTACATGGTGATGTATCCGTATGTTTTGAAGCTAGAGTAAGTTAGCATGGAAGAGTGGTGGAGTGGAGGCTGGACGTACATCATGAGGGCTAGAGGTCGCCCTGGTTGGAGATATCCGTATATGAACTCTGTCAAGACGTTCAAGCCAATTTGAGTGTTTGTAACAGCTTGGATAATGCCTATAGGGAGAGCAAACCCGAAAGAGATAGCGATGGCTAGCAGGAAAGCCCACCAGGAGAGGTTAGTAGGGTATCCAAGGACTGTATAGAATCCAATCAGGAGCATCTGCTTCACTGTCAGTGAATTGTACATAATATGCCCTCAAGATGATCACTGACAATAGCAAAGAGCGACATATACCACCAAGTTGGAGCTTCTTTGTACCTTCTCATGAGTTTCATATGAATATCAGGCTTCTCGTTTGTGCTGTTTCTCCATTGTTGCCAAATCCGCCTTCCATTGTGAAGATAGGTGTGCACGACAAGAGAGGATATAGCAGCAAACGATAGACCGTAAGCGATAGCAAATGTTGTGCTCTTATTGTCAGTCTTTATCATTCATGTGAACAGTTTTTAATACCTAATAAAAAGGGGTGAGTAGTTCTTGTACTCCTCTTCATCTAAAGTGAAATCCTTCGTGAGAATTCGTGTGGTGTTGTAGCGAGCCCCTGTGTTGTCGTATGTGCCAGAATCGCTCATGGGTAGATATTCTGCATACCACGCTCCGCCGTAGTGAAGGAAAGAAGACCCTATAACAAAGAAGAGAATAACGCCGATGACAGTGTTGGCGATGGCGTGCCTTTTTATCATTAGTTCCGTCATCTCAGAGGTTGGTTATCGGACATACCACGGCGGAATGAGTGGTGAGCCAACGTATCCTGCAATTTGAGTCCAGTCAAAAGTGATAGGAAGAAGCGATAGACCTGTCTGTCCTCCGAATAACTGGTTCACAATGGGATTCTGAGGCGCCATCCAAGTGGCTACAGCAAAGATGCTCAGAAACTGGGCCAGGAAGCCTGGGATGAAGTAGTAGACAAAGGAACATGCAGTCACGATTGCAAACCACCTATATCTGTGCATTCTGCCTCCAAGAATGCTGGGATCTGGTGCATCGTTTGTCTCGTACATGGCATTCATGAGAGTTACACCCACGAGATTCTCGGGCCATATCATAGATGCAGGATAGACTTCTAGAGTCAGCTAAAGAACCATTGTGGTGTGTTTTACGACCTACCCAAGAACTTTCGTAGCATTCCTGCGATACCATATCCCACCGATTGTGTCGATATAGTTAGGAGAAGCTGGAACAGAATACCGAAGTCCTGCTTATAGAAGATGACCTGTGCGAGGATGATATCCGTAGCATACGCAACAGAGAACGATACACTAGCCATAACGACAATGATGGCATGCTCTTTGACGTTAAAGGGACCAGGGTTCAGAGTCCATGTTATACCAAAAGTGGTGAACTCCCTATCTGGTACGAATTTCGCCCAGCCATGGCCCATCGGCCATGCAACGATTTGAGCGATGAGAGGACCAATGCTGATGGACGGCTGACGCAGAGAAAAGAGCGTGTTCATAGAAGCACCCACAACGACGAGCAGCATTCCTATAGTCCAAGCTCTCACGGTATCGCATGGGAGATCCTCGTCGAAATTTCTCACTGCAGCTCGAACTTCAGGATAAGGAGAGTTCTCTTCTTCCTCATCGTCTGCATCCTCACTGAGCAGCGCTGCTTCATCACTAGACTCTCCTGACTCCTTTCGTCTCGTCTCATACTCCTGAGGTAGATTTGGATCCATAAGCATCTCATATTCTGAACCTGCCTCATCGTCGTTCCGCGCCCCAGAGGCTGCCCACTCATGTAGACGATGTTTGAGGTTCTCGTTTGATGAGTCTTCAATCTCGAGAGATGTAGACAAGCGTCCACTGGGGCCTCCTATACTTTGACCAATAGCTTCGGCTGTTAAGGCCGAGCCAGGCTTCTTGCTTCTGGGCATTGTGAGATTTGGTTATTCTCACTCGGGGTTATCGGAATGTGAGTTGAAGTGAGTTCAAGCTCATCTGGCTTTTTGGAGGATTCAGTAATTTAGTATGCTGCGATATGGCCTTATGTATATCGTTCTCCTTCATATAAACGCACTTTATCGAGTGGGATAGATTGGCATCTCATTCGATATAGGACACGCAGCCTCAGCTGCTAGACAGAGATCGATTGCGGCTGAAGTCGAGTTAGATTATATATGATTTCTCAACGTTTCATAGAATATGAAGATTCTGAGTTTAACACGAGATTTTGAATGCTTGCGAGTCCAGATGTTGCTGAAGTCGTGTCGTTAAGGAAGAAGCTGTCCTTTTGTTTGTACTACTTTGTGGCGTCTATTGAGACTCGGGTCTTTCTCACATGCCTGTCAGCAAACGACAATCATTAACAATATAAGCCGTTGGTTCAGAACATAAAACAAACAGAGGAACAAATCATTCAAATAATCCGAAATCGATAGAGATCTACTCAGGAGTACGTTGTTCAAGATAAGGTTCGAGAGCATTTCCCGTTTACTTATGTAAAGTACTTCAGACGTGCCCCTGTATCAAGACGGCACTAAACCGGACTCGGAAATTCCAGCTTGAACAATCCATCGATTTTATACAACGTTTTCCCCACTGTAATTACTTGGACTTGCATACATTCACTTTATTTCTATAAAGATTTTATTCACTTCAGCTGTCACCTTGTAACTCTTATTTCGAGGCTTTTACTCGGAATGGGGTTATAATGCGCCGTGTCGTAGTGACAGGTCTGGGAGCCATCACGCCCCTGGGAGTTGGCGTAAAGCGAACATGGACTCGTCTTATTAATAGCGAGTGCGGAATCGTCAGCGTCGCTGATCTCGAACCTCGAGCACGATGGAAAGAGTTGACGAGCACAGTTTCTGGGTTAGTGCCCAGCGGTGACGGAGAAGGGCAATGGAGAGCATCAGACTGGGTCAACGCAAATGAGCAAAGACGAATGTCAAAATTTACACAATATGCTATCGCAGCTAGCGATATGGCTCTCCAAGATTCAGGATGGAAGCCCGAGAGTGCAGAGCAACAAGAGGCAACTGGTGTATGCCTTGGAAGTGGTATTGGCAATTTGGACGAGATTTACCAGACCAGTTTAGTGCATCATCAAGATGTGAGAGTCTATTTTGTAAATGTTGAATCTCTGCTAAATATGTGACAGGGTTATAAGAAGGTATCACCGCTATTTGTACCCAAGATTCTCATCAATATGGCTGCCGGTCATATAGCCATGAAACACGGCTTCCAGGGCCCCAACCATACAGCTACTACAGCTTGCACAACTGGCGCACACTCAATCGGAGATGCATCACGATTTATTACTATGGGTGATGCCGATGTCATGATAGCTGGAGGCTCAGAATCATGTATCCACCCATTGACTTTCGCTGGCTTCGGCAGGGCAAGATCTTTATCCACAGCATATAACGACAACCCGGCAGCTAGTTGTCGTCCATTCGATGTCGACCGCAACGGATTCGTCGTTTCTGAAGGTGCTGCAGTGTTGGTCCTTGAAGAGCTTGAGCACGCCAAGGCACGAGGAGCTCATATATATGCTGAGATCAAAGGCTACGGCTGCAGCGGGGATGCTCACCACATGACTGCACCACGAGAAGATGGTCAAGGAGCTTTTCTTGCCATGAAGAAGGCGCTCAAAGGTGCAGGGATTAAGCCTTCGCAGGTTGACTATATCAATGCACATGCAACAGCAACTCATGTCGGCGATGTAGCAGAGACATCAGCCATCAAACGGATCATGCTGGGCGAAGAGGGCCATCAGAAAGAGCCGGATATTACAGTGAGCAGTACCAAGGGTGCGGTTGGACATTTGCTAGGCGCTGCTGGAGCTATTGAGGCTCTGTTCTGTATCCTGGCCATCCATGAGGTATGAAACCTCCGCAGCAGCGAAGATGCATCTACTAACTATTTCTAGGGAGTTGTACCAGCGACATTAAATCTGCAGAAGCCCGATGTTGGTGCTGCCTTTAATTTTGTGCCAAATGAAGCACAAGAGAAGACAGTTGGTGTAGCTGTGTCCAATAGCTTTGGATTTGGCGGTACAAATAGTTCATTGGTATTTTCCAATATCAATATAAATAATAAAATAAAAATGTAAAATAGTTATATATTATTGTATTTCTGTTGATCAGATACATTTTTATATCCTTAGTGATTTGTCTATTGATTGGTATTCAGCACAGTGAAAACAGTGCTTCTAGCACCTTACCGACAGCCGAACCAGTCACAAAATTTCAGATTCAACTTACTAGCTTAGGATCCAAGGGTTCATGACGATAACACTCCAAGTGCCTCCCATTCCGCCTTGCCCAGGCCCTTCACGTCAAATTTCCCTATCAAACAAACTCTCGCAATGAGCATGGCCTGCGAGACATGTCGAACCCAGGCCCGGACCGTCCTCCGGGCCGCAATGCGAGCTGGCGCATCACGAGCCGCTGCACCGACGACGAGGAATTTCCTTCCACCCGCTGCGATGGTAGCTCGACGACACTTTAGCAACACGAGCTCGAGGAGTCTTCTCAAGGGGATTGGAAAGTCTATGGCGGAGCCGTATCGTGTGTTGGGTGCGACGGAGCAGTTGTTCAAGGCTTCGGCCAAGGCGGCGGACTACCATATTACTGAGAAGGAAAGGAAGAATGATCAGGTGCAGCTTGCGGAGGACGGTGAAGAGATTGGACATTCTCTAAACCCTGACAGTGTGTGGCATCACAGTATGTTCTCCTATGATATCTTAAGGCTCAAAATTCTAACGTTGACAGCCTTCAAACTCCCTCCAACCTTCAGCACCTGGTCCCACGTCACCATGCTTCACCTATACCTAATCAATACCCGAATACGCTGCTTCGACCGCGAGGGCTTCCACAACTGGCAGCACCAGCTCACAGACCATTTCTTCTTCGAGTGCGAGAAGAAGATGCACATCGACCACCACATCACATCGAGTGCCCTACGCCAGCGATACCTCAAGGACATTTTCGTTCAGTGGCGTGGTCTTCTGCTAGCATACGACGAGGGTCTCATCAAGGGCGATGCAATGCTTGCGAGCGCCATCTGGCGAAACTTGTTCAAGGGCTCTGCTGATGCGGACCCTAGGGCCCTGCTTGCTATTGTGGGATGGATGAGATCGACATTGTTGCAGTTTGAGGCTGTGTCGGATAACAACCTTCCTGTGCAATTACCGGCGATTTTGGCCAAGCCTGTGGATGTGTTCTGGACGAGATTGGAGAAGCAGCTTGGTGGACAGCAAGAGGATAGTCTTCCTGCTACGGACGTGAAGCAGGAGCCTGTACCAACAGGAGAAACGGTCAAGGTTTCAGCGAACTAAAGCGCGAATGGAGAATGTGTATTATCAGCTGTATGTATGGGTTACATGACAAAAAATAGAACAGGCGGGCTGTATGACTAGGGCATTGGATGAGGGTATTTTCTTGGGCATGACGGTTGTATGAATAATTCCCTGATGATCATCTGTATCTTCTTTTGATGCGTATCGGTATGCTAAATTAATTGCGCTTCTCCCACATTTGAAACTCATACTTTGTCCCAGCTTCTTCTTGGCCACCCTCTTCGATATCTTCACCCGTCCACTCTTGCAGCTCCTCTCTAGACTTCCTCTCCCACGATCCATCCTTCAAATCCACAGGGAAGAAAGTGTCACAATCAAAATCTCGCTCAATACTTGTGAGCAGAATCCGTCGTGCCTCGGGTAATTTCAGCGCAGCGTCATAGATCTGTGCACCACCAATGACGAAAATTCTACTGACGTCGCTATGAGTGCGAGCGTATTGAAGAGCAAGCTCAAGAGATTGAACTCTCACGGGCTCAGATGGCTCGACGGTTTCGGGGAGCTTTGAGGGTGCAGAGCGGGATATGACGATGTTGAGACGGTCTTTGAGAGGGCGGAATTTGGTGGGGATCGAGTCCCAGGTTTTGCGGCCCATGATGACAGCGTTGAGAGAAGATGATGGGGCCTGAAACGAGTTAATACATATTTCTTTGGCACCTTGAAAGAATCGCCATCACGCAGCGATATGTGATTGCAAGCTAAGGGTAGTATATACCTGTGGTGGCACACGAGTTGTTACGCGCGCAAAGTACTTCATCTCTTTGCGCAGCCCTTGCCAGGGCATTGTTCCATGGAGACCAATGCCCATATTGCGCGTGGCGGCGACTATGAGACTCAATTCGAGAGATTGCATTGCTCAAGATGTTGATGATAAATTTGTGAGGTTCGAGTTGGAGGTTTGATGAGGTTTAAGTTCAGTGGGTTTGTGAGACTGTGATAGTGCCAATGACACCTAAGATATGGCATGATGGTATATCACGTATTCATTGTACGTATTCATTTTTCTTGATATTCCTCACTCGCATTTATACTTTTGTAAATTTCTCTTTATATTGTTGGTACAAATTCAGCTCCAGGCTTATGTGATTTGTTTCATAGTAGACACCAAGCTTGTCGACTCATACCTCGAAGTAAAGCGCGTGATGAAATTCAGTTCCTCAGCCGTAATCAACCCTAAATAACACCCCAAAAAACCTCGCTTTAGGCAGAATACCAACTACCTCACAATTTCGATGGAGGCAAGATCTCGACATCCTTGAAAGGCACACCCAGGAATCGATAGATGTGGTTAAATCTGTAAAGTCAGTTTCTCAGCACTATGTCTCATATCGGAGGACTTACCTGTCACTTCCGAAGAAAGCCTCAGACTTGCCATCTTCGCGGGTCACAATCAACCAGGGAGCTCCAAAGGCCCCCGTCTTAACCGCTTCACCTGTAAGATCTTTAACATTTTCCTTCATGCTCTCTCTTCCATTCATGATTTTCTCAATATCCTCATCAGAGAACAGTTTCTTCCCAGAACCTCCATCAAGTTCATCCGTCGCTTCTTTGAGAGCTGCGATGAGGTTCTCATCCTCGGCAAGGTTGACGTGTGGAGGCAACCAGATCTTGTGGAAGAGAAATCGAATGGTAGCAAGGTATATTAACTCTGGGTAGTTCTCCTTGATAAAGTGTAAAGCGCGAAGAGGCGAGACGGTCTTTGCGATGGCAACGATGTCGGGTGGTGAGCCTTGGTAAGGGATACCGAGACGTTCAGCAGCGCGGAATGAGTCTCTAGCAAGATATTTTCCCTTTGCCTTGAGAACCCATGGAGGACGGTTTCCTGATTTATGTGAGATGATTGTTCTGAGAAGTGGTTCAGTGGAGTATACCTGATGTCTGCATGATGCCGCCTAAGAAGACTGGGATGAAACTGCTAATGTTAGTAATTTGTGCACGAATATGAGTCCACTTGAACTTACTTTACTTGAACTCCATGAGCAGCAAGTTTGCTCATGTTCTGTCTCAAGTCAATATATCCAACATAACTGTAGAAAGACACTAGGGGTTGTCAGTATTCGCCAAAGATATTGGGATGTTAGGTCACTTACCGATGTCTAAGTAACAGTCAATACGTCCGCCCATTATGTCTATTTGGTGTTATTTGATGAGTAAGTGTAAAGAGATGTGTACTTTGTAGATACATTTCAAGGAAGTGTGATGCTTTATTGACGGATTCGGCCCCGGCCAATGTGGGGTCTTCCCCGTGCCGAGGTTCGGGGAAGGTGGAGGTTGGGGTACATCAGACTTACACCTTTAGGGACATTTGATCTATAAGCAGATGGTCAACAATTCAGCAACTTTCAATTAACAAATATTTTCATAAGAACAATAACCATAATGGTATCTAATAAACCTGTTGCCCTTGTGGTAGGCGCATCCAGAGGCATCGGTCGTCAAGTCGCCGTTGACCTCGCTCGGAACGGCTACGCTGGTATGTTTGGTATCTAGTGAAATATACTACTACTAACATTTCTCACAGTTGTTGTTGCTGCAAAGACCATCAGTGATCCTTCAAATCTACCAGAGCCCTTCCCTCCAAATCCCAACTCCTCCGCTTCTACTATCACAACAGTCGCTCACGAGATAACGTATAGCGGGGGTGATGCCACAGCTATTCAAGTCGACGTCCGCTATCCCGAGAGTATAGATAATCTTGTGTCAAAGACCATCTCTGTGAGGCTATCAAACTGTCCTCCCCTTGAATCTACTTGCTAACAGTCCTAGAATTACGGTCGTCTAGATGTCCTCATCTATAACTCAGGCGCCATATTCTGGGCTCCTGTCTCATCAACCCCCGTGAAGCGCTTCCAGCTCATGCAGCGCGTCAACCCAGAAGGTCTTTACGCGACTATCCAAGCTGCTCTACCTCATCTCCCCTCTACAGGCAGAATCGTTGTTGTCAGTCCGCCCATCTACAGCCGCTTCTTCCGCGGCAAGACCGCATATGCCATGGGCAAAGTCGGAATGAGCGTTCTTACAAAAGGCCTTGCCATGGATTTTGAGCGCGAGGGGGAGAAGGATATGGCTATTACATCTATTTGGCCAGCTGTGGTATGTTGACCAGGACACTTATAGTTGGCGTTGACTGACAAATTATCAGGCTATTGAGTCAGCTGCTACAGAGAAGTTCACAGCCAGAAACCCAGAAGAAGCCAACGATCTACGGAAAGCAACCATCTTCTCCGACACCATCCTGGAGATCATCAAGGCTCCTCCCAGTGCCGTCAACGGTGAACTCTTCTTAGACGAAGACTTCCTCCGCGAACACGCAGGAATCAAAGACTTCTCGAAATACAATGTTATCCCAGGGGCTGCACCAAGAAGGATCATGCCCAAAGTCCTCCCAGACTTGACTGTAGCAGAGCAAGCAGACGAGGGTAAACGCTACGACAGCACAAAGGATAAATCTAAGCTATAAGATTATTGAAAATCGCTATTTTTTGAGTATATGTAGGAAAAAGAGACCGTTGTACAGGTAGCTAATAGTACGGAAAAAATAAACCTGCGCAGCCATGATATCCTCTAGAACACACATCTAATACCTCCTTGGCCATGGAAGCTGCGTTCCCCTAACTCCTAGACATGAGTACAAACGTACACCCGACTCTTTGAAACCGCTCCTTTCCTTTCCTTGCCATTTTACAAAAACACATATCTCCTGAGGTCCTATGCTGCGCCAGCCATCAATAGGGGATCTGGCTGCCTGGTCCTACACCTTGCATGCCGTCAATATCCTCCATGGTCTTGTTGAACACGTCCAGGATCTGGTCGATGACTCTGCTGCGGTTCCACTCATTTCTCGTACGCCATATTGCGTCCATGAGCTCACGGTTGATCTGTTCCAGTTGTTCAATAGTACAGCCACTCGTCATGTCGGTTACGTTCTGCAGGAATCCTTCTATCTCACCTACAGCAAAAGGTTGAGAAGCGGAGGTGGAAGAGCCTGAGTTGCGAACTGAGTGGTGTTCGTCAGAAGTCTGGTCGTTAAGGATGTTGGCCATGCCGCCCACACTTTGAGCCTTGAAACCTGATGATCGCTGAGAGGGTGGGCTACCAGAGATACCCGATCCTTGCAGAAGGTTACTTCCTGCCGCAGCAGCTTGAGCCTGGGAGTGCAACCAAGAGTCTTCTCCAGATGCGTTGTGTCCAGCTACGAGTAGCGTGTCCGGGATGTCAACCTGGCTATCATCCTCAACACCTCGGTTCTCAGGGTGACCTCCATTTGTCATTTGACTAAAGTTTGACGAATGGTGAGTCGAAGGGTCTGAGGTTTTGGTTGTTGAAGCTTCGTTGATGACAGCTGATGGGGAAACTCCCGGAGGCAGAGTAGTCACTACTGACTTCTGTGAGATTTGCGTCATGCCAGTGTGAGCCACGCTGGGGTCATGAGACTTTGGTGGAGGACCCATGCCAGACATGGCCTGTGTATCATGATGGACACCACTCATCTGAACATCCTCTCCCAATGGACGAGTGAAGCCATTACTCAAGGGGTATGACGAATTCTGACCAGAGGTACCATGGCCATTCGAAAGTGGGCTTCTAACTTGGAACCTGGCAGTTGTCCTCGATCCTGGTACTGCCTCTCCCAGAGTAACAGGGCCTTGAGAATCGCTGTCATTACCGCCCAGATCAGACTGCACTCGGTCCACAAGAGATTGCATAGCTTTTCGCTTTCTCTCCTTCTCAGTAGCGGCCTTGGCGCGTTGGACTTGGCGTCTATACAGCGCTTCCCAGTCAACTTGGGAGGTTTGGTTTTCAATACTAGCGACATCAACCTCGACATTGCTGAGAAGTTCATTGGCCTTGAGTGTTCGCTCCTTGTCTCCAATATTCTTGGCGTCTTTTGCAAGTGCCTTGATATCAAAGAGAAAGTCCTTTGGACGAGCGTAGAAACCGTTTGACAAGCGCTCTTCAATCGTAGTTGTCTCGAGGTTATAATAACACTTCCCAGTTGCGGTCTCTCTGAGAACATCATTGTCGTACTTGTCCTTGACGATCTCAAATGGTCGATCTTGTCCGGCTTCAAGGTCCGGTCGCACATAATTGGGGTCCGACTCAACGAAGAGATATTCGATCTGAGCATGAGGAATGACAGGCTGCCTGAACTTCTTGTACTTTCTGTTGATCTGGTCCATGATGGGTTGGAGCTGGATCTTGAGAGCATTAAGAAGCTGGTGGTCTTTCTTTTGTGCAGCCTTCATATCGGCCTTGGTAGGGGGCGGGGGTTCAATTGGAGGAGCCACAGGAAGCTCCTCGAGGACCCTCTTCTTACGATTCTCGGGGTCGGGGAACTCGCGAGGCTTCTTCTTAACATATTGCAACGTTGTACTGAAATATTCCATGCGAGAATGCTACAAAAGTAAGTATAAGGAACGCATTTCATGTCAGTATCACTTACCAGATCAGGCTTCTCAATTTTCATTTGGTTCTTCTTTGAGAATCCAAAGAAGTCGCGGAAGATCTCACTAGGAAGCTCATCTTTGTCGCCCTCTGCTGTAGCGAGAAGAAGAACTGGATCTGTAGGGGGAATAGATCGTAGCATAGTCTTGAAAGTCGTGAGAGCAAGAGTGTTGTGTAGTGCCATATACCAAGCTTCGATATTGGGAATATAAATCACGCTAGGTTTGTGCCGTCTGACTTCCGTAAAGAGGCCGACAATAACCTGCTCCATAGCCTGAGAATGTCAGTATGCTGTTATTCTTATGAGTGCACTGACTTACCCTTCCATCGCCCAAGATGCTGGGAAGGTCAAAGTTTTGAACATGAACACCCTCAAAATGGTGAAGAATGGCAGAAGCAATGTAGCTTTGGCCCATGCCGCTGACACCATAGATAATGAAGCGAGGCCGGAACACTCTTGATCGCTCAAACTCCTGGTGCATGGTTTCTCTGCCGAAGCCATGATCATCGTCTTCGAACTGCTCGTACATGGCTTCTTGAAGAGCCGTCATCTTTTTCCTACGAGGTAAAAGGTGATCAAGAGCGTCCTTGGCCTCGTTGAACTGCTTGCGTAGTAACGGCTCTATCGACTTGGGAAGAGGCTTAGCACCAGATGTCGCTGATCGCTCAGATGAGGGAATGAGTTTCTTTATGGACAGCATAAAATCAGTGGCATGCACGCTGATCTTTTCAGGGTCAACCACAAGCTTTTCCTTGGAGGCGTAAATTTGAGGATATGTTCGTTGAATGGCGTTGAGAGCAGCTTCTGTACAGAGTGCTCGTAAATCAGCACCACCATAGCCCTTTGTGTTCTCGGCTAGGGAGTCTTTGAATTTCTCCGAGAGCCCCCAGTCTGCTGTATGAATGTTGAGGATTGACTTTCGCCCTTCGATATCAGGCAAGGGGAAATAAAACTCTCTGTCAAACCGACCAGGTCGGCGAAGAGCAGGGTCAATGTTGTCTGGACGATTGGTGGCTCCAATAACAATGACTTGACCACGACCGTCCATGCCATCCATCAGAGCCAAGAGTGTTGAAACAATGGAAGCATGGATCTGTTCCTGCTTGCTGGAACGAACTGGCGCAAGACCGTCAATCTCATCGAAGAAAATGATACTGGGTTGAGTTCTGCGCGCTTCCTCGAAGAGTAGTCGAAGCTGTTTCTCAGCTTCACCCACCCACTTGCTCAGAGCATCTGCACCCTTACGCATGTAGAAAGAGATCTTGCGACCGCCAGAACCAACCGAGTTGGCCAAAGCACGAGCAAGCAGTGTTTTACCTGTTCCGGGAGGACCATGGAACAAAACACCACGGGGTGGAGTAACGTGGAATCGCGTGAAAAGCTCGGGGTAGAGCAAGGGAAGCTGCACCATTTCCTTCAACTGGTCGATATGTCCCTGGAGGCCACCAACCTTGCTGAAGTCCACGTTCAGGTCGACACCAAGGGGGTCAGCATCCGCCAGGGCTTTGCGGTCCTTGATCTTGCCAACGTTGGGGGCGCCAGCATCAGGGTTTAGACCAGGGACACCAGGAAGCAGTCCACCGGGAGTTGCAGTTGTCGGTGTCATGCCGACATTACCAGCTACACTAGAGCGATGGACCATCTCATCGTCACTGCTATCTGAATCGACCCCGCCGGCTGCGCCAGTGCCCCAAGGCCCATTAAGAAGGGATCCAGCTCCACCACCGCCTCCAAAAGGTCCAAATGTGGTGTTAAGGCTGCGTTCCCAAACTTGGCTAGCACCTCCACGTCCTCGGCGCGAGCGCGACTGTGTAGCAGGAGCCTCAGCTTCTTCCTCCTCAATATTAGCCGAGGTGAGAGGAGGCATGTAATAGTTGACGCGTGTTCTCGCTCGTCGAGTGCTTTCCTGATAAATAATGGGTGACTCTTTCCTTGGGCGACGGCGACGAGAGCGCGAGTCCTGCCTAAGTTCTCGGGCCTCTTCGTTCAGTTCGTCCAAGTCAAATTCAGGTTCCTCGTCTCCGGAATCTCCACCACGACGAGATCTTGCGGGCTGGGAGCGTCGACCACGAGGAACCGGGCTATCAACGTCATCGTCATCTTGAGGTAGGGGCTTTTCTGCAGCGGAGCCCTCTGCATCGTCAGATTCATCGCCTGGTTCAAAATCACTGCTGACTTCCTGGGACTTTTTACTCGATTTTCGGGTTAGGCGACGCGGCTTTCTGGGTCCAGCATCTGATTCAGCTTCTTCTGGTGCTGCAGGGGCGTTGGCGCGAGATCCTCGGGTTCGACGAGTGATAGGCACGTCATCCTCATCGTCATCCTCCTCCACCGTCTGGACAGGTGCATCTTCTCCGGGCGCATCTTGATCAGCAGCGTCTGGCATTTCTTGATCATCTTTCTTTTCAAGTTCTTCGGGATCCTGAGATAACTCGTCGGGCTGGTCGGCGTCTCTAACTTCCTTAAAGCTGCTTTCCTGTGTAGCCTCTTGAATCGTCTCAGGAGCTTTCTTGAGGCCCTTAAAACCACGAGTAGCTCTCGTGCTCCGAGCGAATGTCTCAGGGCTTCTACTCCGTGAATCGCGTGACGGAACGGCGTGTTTTCCAGAATTAGAAAGTTCAACGAACTCGTCAGCTTCCTCTGTATGGGCTCGAGTAGTCCTGCGAGGTGCAGGCATCATCTTGTTGTTAAGTTTCAGCTTGACAACTCTGGATCTTGTTGACCTGGCAGGCTCCTCGACGGGCTCGCCTTCAGCATCGTCTTCTTTGACGTCCTCATCGTCGTCGACCTTGATGTCTTCGTCACCTGCCTTATCGGATTCATCGCCGGTAGCTGAGACTTCGTCTTCGCTGCTCTCTGCGTAGTTGTGCGGTTGTGTAGCAGCCTTTCTGGCGCGACGACCAGCGGCATTCACGGGAGCGGCAGCATCATCCTCTTCTTCGTCATCGTCGTCGAGGAAATCATCCTCGTTGCTATCGGAGACTTCATCTTCGTCATCGTCGATGTCGGATCCCCCATAACCGTTTCTGCGTCGGCGACTGGGTTTTCCACTGCGGGAACGAGCGCTCTTCTTTGTGCTCTTTCGGGGTGGTCCAACTTCTGTAGGGTCGAAATTCTCGTCTTCGGGGTCGGATTTGTTAGGATCGAAGTCCTCGAGGACCCTTTTGCGCTTGCTAACCATGATTATACTGTTGTTTGCGCGTAGATATGATGGAAGGTTTCGGCGACGGGTATAATTGAACGTTGCGGTTCTGTATACGAAGGGAGGTTAACGAAGGGATGTCCACACGGTTACAATAGTCACAGGGATAAGCGCGGACTTTGCATAGCTTTCATCGAATCATCGCGTTCCCTATGATGATTTTTTGGAGGAAACTCACCTATATGCGCGTCTAGATATGTTTTCACGTCAAAGCATGCATGGGCGCGGCCTGGTCGCGGTTGAGCTTGTGGCGCTCAAGATCGGCGCAAAGACATCAAGTAGAAAACAAGCCAAACAACCAACCCGCGCAATGTCGATGATGAATCTGGCTGATGTTGATGGTATATTCGAAGCAAACGCGGTCAAAATAGGAGATGGATTTTGGGGGGTTTGCCGCGTGAAGTGAAGGTTTAGTTACGGATACCAAACGACAGGTTGACAATATGGACCCACTTTCATTCAGGCAGTTGTGGTTCCAGCCTCTGATTGGTCAGTAACCACGAATTTCAAAGTGATCGCAGTTTAATTGTAGCTCGATCTACAAAGCTTTCATGGCAAAAACAAAACGACGAATTCTCAACACGACTTGTTGAATGGCTTTTGGGACTTTTTAATTATCGTCAAGGTCATTTTCGGCCTCAAATTCGTTTTCCTCGCATTTTTGACTATGCTCAAGCCGATTTGCACTTTCAATTCTTGATCATATTTTTCAATATAGTCACATATAAATTCGATCTATCCCAGCTCGTCCCCGGAAGTCAGCTTGATTTAAAGCTCGGTATCATTGTAGGGCTGAAGACGTTGACAGCATGGTGCATGCGCATTACCCCGGAAACTTTCTGCCTTATGATTCAGGCAGCTTTACACAATAAGACTCCACGACCTGCAACAATAGATCATTCACGTGGATGCTTTTTGAGAAGTTTTACGACAATACGAAAATGATTACTTATTGATGTTTAGTAATGATATGGGCATATCATATGATGTTTGCATCTATTACACTCAATTGAGAATTGAAAAGTCCTTTAATTGTCTGCAAAGGTCATTCAGATATCCACCTTAAAAAGGTCTCCTTTAATGCGACGGGCCAATAATCTGAACAGACCAGAGTGAATAAATAGAAGCCATACGTAAAACAGAAGATGAGGGTATTATAAGAACCGTCGGATTTAAAGATATATTGGACGCTGCGTAAAAACAGCACGGTCTAGATCTCAGAGGCTCGGCTGCTTTACCGACCTACCCTAGTGTTTCCAGGACTACAACGGGAATAGTCTAATTTTATCATAATATTTCCGGACCCTGAATACACTCACAATCGGATGCTCGGCCAAACATTACGCGGCCTAGGCCTTGGCTCATAATCGCCAAGACTAGCCACGCAATGCGAAGATCTTCACGATTCGTAAGACGGAAAACACGGCCTAATCAAACTTTTTCTTTTCTTTTATTGTACATCACACCAAAATTAGAAACAGGTTTTGATAGAGTTTGTAAAAATTTGTATGGAATTCATGGACTCGTTGTAATATTGTTACACAAAATGGTATCATGTCTCTTGTGGTACAGTCATTCCCACCCCAACTCCTAAAAAAGTTCCCTAATTGCGCCTGGTTGGATGGACCATTAATGTCTTTAACCACACCAAAGACGCCACGCTTCCCAAAGAATGAGAGTGTCCGCCCCGTACCTGCCAGTGACGATGAGTGAGTGTGTGAAACAGCATAAGATGTTGTTTGGCGTGATTAAGCGGTCATGCTATAGTGCCGGTGATGCTGCAGGGTTTCTTTGTTCTTGTTCGTATGTGCTCGTACAGCTGACACTTCAATCCTTGCCCAACATCGCTCGGGCGAGATCAGCCAGAGAAGGACCGCCAAAGAGGAATTGGCTTGAATGGCGGCCACAGTAGGTAACGTTGTTCACTGGCTGAGGTGCGGCCTTAAACCAAGAGCGGGAGGCTTTCGTTGTGGAAGAAGCCGTAGATTGGGTCGAGAACTCGCTGGAGTAGGAGTTTGTCCGTTGCTGAAATGGCTCTGTTAGTGGGGGGTCCAGGCCAATTCTGAGTTCAGTATCACATACCTTAGTCTCCATAAGGGGAATTGGCTCAGTGTCTCTGGGCTCTGTGCTTCGACCACGCTGCTCCTCAGAAGAGGTTCTGGTGCGAGAAGATCCGAAAGCCATTGTGATGTTGTAAATGTGAAGAAGTTGTATGTGGTGTTGAGAGTTTGTTCGACTATTTTAGTCTTCTGGGTATCGTGGTTGTATCGTGTATAAAGCTTTGAGGGAGTTGTGTTCAAGGCACTCCTGGTGCAATCCAAAAGATATTCAAGGAGAGCCTGCTTGCTTATGAAGGAACTGATTGATGATGAGAATAAGATAGATTCATCATGGGGGAAAGAGTCCCTTAAATAAAAGTTCTTGTCAACAATGCTTCTGCGGCTGATCTACCCCGAGCTGTACGAATACACGCCAACCCTAGTTGCTACGTAGCAGATGCCGCCCTATGGAGCGACGCTAAAAATGCCTGTAGTCAGACGAAGACTTGGCTAGCTTGGCTGTTCTTGGGTATGACGTGCCAGTTTGAATACTGTAGCTTATGGATTCCGCGGGGTCCAATTGAAGATACGATGCGACCTTGTGGCTCCCCTTTGACATTGATCGGCCGTGCAGACAGCCATTCATGTGTTAACAAGGAGTCAGTGCTGAGTACGAGTGATACGGTAAATATTACGATAGGATCAATCGGAAAGTGACATGATAAAGGGAGTCAGACATTGCCGTCAAACATTGCCGTGATATCATTCGGCATTTACTTTGATGAACAATTAATAGCTCAACCGTAACCAAATCCCTTACTGCTGCCCATCCCTTCGTTTCCCCTTATCCCTTCACTTCCTTACCAAGGAATTCCAGTGACAACATGTGGAGCACACGGCACTGGTCGGCCGAGATGCTGACATAACCCCCGGACCGTTATCCACCGGTTCCCCATAATCGGAGGCACCGAGGCATCGGCACCGCTTATCCTGCCCGCCAAGAGAGAGAGAAAAACCTCGTGACCACATCTCCACCAAAACCCCATTCCAGAAGCTCGCTAGAAGGATTTCTATGCATGTAAGATTGACGGTCTTGGTAATGATTCGCCCATCCGTATCAGATAATGTCGAGATAAGATCAAGGGATGTCACACCGAACCTGGGCGTTCTCTCTCAGCCTTGGGCTAAGAGAACAAATT
>PVPY01000314.1:0-18153 GCA_002982035.1 Fusarium algeriense | reverse complement strand
TACATACATACATACATACCCCTTTGAGGTCATTCACTTCCCTCTTCACAACACTTTCTTAGTCCCTTTTGCAAAGAAAGCCGCCAAAACAAAAACACAACAGTTCGAGAAACAACCCGTCTCGCTCTTGACTACAATTATACACGGCACGTTGACGATCGGAACTCCCAACATATGGAGGTTCAATATGCTTTATCAAGGTTAGGCAATCAAAAGGATGATGGAAATGGAAAGTGTAACGTATTAGTAGCCTGGCCCTCAAGTGATTATTTATATTATATTATATCGTATCTAGGGAATGGTGTTTGATAGCTGATCAGCACTAGACGGTCGAGGAGGTTAGACATGGTTGGCAATTCCTAGGATGGTCAACCACGGTTATGACATCAACAGATAGCACGAGTAAATACTGAAAGCATGCAGCAGCAGATGCCGCAGTCAGTAGTTAGACGAGGAACTGGTGGGGTCGCCTTCAGTACCCTCTTAGCGTTAAGTAAAAGAATTACATCGCAAGATGCGATTCATCCTGCTCTGTCTCTTCAATTGCCAGGTAGAGCCAGTTCTCCCAGCATTATCTCTGTCGGTGGTCGATTCTATGAGCTACGAAGTACTGTGCTTCAAGCATTGGGGTAAACTGTGAGTTCGAGCGTCAAGACAAAAGCAATCTTATTTTGCTACATACTGCACTTTATTGGATATAGAACTGTAAATGTTTATTACAGAGATATCCCAGGTATAAATAACTTTTCTCGGTATATGACCCTGCACATTTGCATAAACATGATTAGATCATAGCTCGTGTATAAGCGCAAAGAGAACATATGTCAGTACGGGAACCATTCTGTGCTTTGCCTACGTAAAATTAGCAACTGAATCATGAGTCATGATTAATATGAACCTCACATGTGTGCCATATTGCTTGGGGTTCTCCCAAGCAAGTGGAAGCGAGGACGGAGAATATGTCGGGTATGGAATAACAGCCACTGGAATAATATAGAGAAGGTATGCTCGGCTTTGTTCAGGATATATGTCCACTCATACGGCTCGTCCATTTTCGCATCACTGTTTTCCAGGTTGCTGCAGAAATGACCTGCTAGGAATCCGAACTCAGACTCTGTTATCGTCGATTCTACATGACTGCATTTGATCGAACCTCTTTTACCCATGCTTAGCATTTCTGACTTATGTGGGTTTGGCGATGAAATCTGCTGGTATAGCGCTGTTATCTTTTGCCATAATGGAGACCAAAAGTAAAAGAAAACCAATAATACAGAAAGACACCATTGCAACGAGGACTGAAATTTAGTTACTGGTGAACGTCAGTATTCAATTTTATAGACAAATAATAGATGGTTTATTATCAGACAGACTGTTTGGATAAGGCAGGTTGACGCTCTGAATAGCTTATCACTTCACATGTCGCATTCGATACTTCATATAGGCCATATAGTTGTGCTCCAAAGAAGCAGATTCACGATATCTACCAAGTTAAGAGAAGGAAGGAATGAATGCCGTGCCGCCATAGCAGCCAGCCTTTGCAGAGCAGAACCGACAGAGTAGAAACCCAGCCGATTTCAGACTTGGCTGACGACTATGCATCCGTGTTGCCCTCGTTGTGAACCAAATACTAAATCTCTTTTGGGACGTGGTGTCTCTTGATGTAGTTCGGCTAATCTTATGGCCTTGGTGTGAGCGAAAGTGGGGCCCAGCGTCTACCAGCCCAACCCTTTTTTTCCAATATCCGCAGTCATATCGTCTAAAGCGTTGCCCCCCCGCACCCCATCCCCGATCCCAGTCAGTCTACCGAGCATCTCGGGTAGATAATGGTGTTTATACTTTATGTCATTGATGAGCTCTCCTTCTTTGACTTGTCTTGCTCGGGGTAGTCTTGACAAGGTCCTTGGATGGGCTTCCAGTAGTATCTGCCTTCTTTGGGGTACACTCTTGGCTACTTTATCAATTACGACCCTGTGGTACGACATGAAAGTGTAGAGCAGCCAATTGGACCAGGGCAATCAAGGAGGCACCAGACAAGTAGCACGCTTAGAGTGAAAATCGGGACTGTGACAACCTTCGGTGAGGTACTTGGTGGCCCCCATCCACGTAGTATACTTTGATTTAGTGTAAGCCAAGTCAAGATGTACTTTGCACCCGCCCCTATTTATACAGACGAACAGCCCAAGCTGCCTTTGTCCTGTAACGGTCTTACTGCTTCCTCTCCAAGTACCTCAATGAGAAGCAAGTATTGGCCCATCGTGATAGAGTAAGCTGTTGACTGACACTGTCTTTTCGCTTCCTCGATAAGTATCCGCTTACGTGTCATCAGACCTGGCAGCGATTCTTATCCCGCTCCTAGATTATCGCCAATACTTATAAGCACAACTTCTTTACTACCAGACCTCATCGAGAGCGCCAACACAATCTACAGAATGGAGTATCCAGCAGAAAACAATTCCGGATTTCGCAATCTGAATGCATGGGGCTCAGAGTCCGTCATTGGCATATGCACCATTAATATCAGACACCTTAGCAATGAGAAGGAAAAGAAATTAGAGGATGGTTTGAAATAAGTTATTGGTTCAAAGTCACTATCATTTAACTTTCACAACGTTGATCAACCGGAGGACACTTTAGTGACTTTAGTAGCAGAAGAAGCTGAACTCGCTCAGAGAGTGGTCAACGAGCTTCTGCGGCGTGGTTTTTCGTGTCATTATGAAAAGTTGGAGACGAATTAATCGACGACAGGGCATTCTATATTAAGAGAGCCTATATTTACTGCGTTGAGCTGTGTAAGAACTAGGATTTTGCTTGATAGCGAATGTCGATTTGCGCCCCCTGGTTGAACATTCCCGGTTCACTCCTTTCTCTATATGTAATCATGGTAGGTACTGAGACAGAAAATTGAGGCTACGATGCAGGATTATCCCTACACTGCGTGGCAAGGCGGATGCATCGACTTACAGCTAGACATAGTTTTACCCTCTAATCGACACGCTCACTAGGGCTAGATGGCAGTAGAGAGTAGAGAAGAGTCGAAGTGAGTCGAGTAGAACATGTAGTGCATAACGACATGCAATGTGCCAAGCTTATTTCCAATGTTCGATTCTATATCGAGGGACAAAGATTTGGGCTATGATAAGATCCATGAACTACACTAAGCCATCGTTGACTGGCTTCAAGGCACAGATCCGTTTATCAGTTTTCCACAGCGCCAAGGCGAAGCAAAATGAGAGCAAAAGATCAAGAACAGCAAGATAAGGACGTGTTACTGTAACAGCTGCTGGTATACAAGTTACGTGTTGCCATCACCCATACCTTTCGGCAATCTCATGCTTCCAGTATCAGCCGCCGGTACTCCCAGCCGCATCCACAAAGTCTCCTCGCGAGCCCATCGTAACCTCTCCTTACCAAGAAGATCATATGCTCCATCTCTATTCCCCACACGTAGCAATTTAAGTGCCCTTTCGGCAATCTTCAGCCATCGCGGAGGATCAGGCTCGTCGTTGAGATCAGGCTCATCGTCGGGATCACTGGTCTCGTCTGTGACAATACCGTCAAAGAGTGAAGTGGCCAAATCTTCATCTCCATCACCTCCTCTGTTTCTGAACATGTAGGCGAGGTCAAGCCGAACCCAATGTAGGGCCCTGTTATTATGTTCCTCGTCTGTCTGTATGAGTAATGACTCCAATATCCCTATAGCCTCATCAATCTTCCCATTGTCCAGCAACAACAAGGCCTTCAAGTGCTTGACCTGGCAGCCTTGGACGAAATTCTGCTCCCGGTCCAGCCGTGCATGTTTCTCGAGCTCTTCAATAATTTCAGCCGACTCGCCATTTTTCCCAAAGTCTCGGTATGTAATGGCCAACAAAAGGGCTGTATCAAGGGTCAGGAAATGAGAGATGGGCCAAAAGCTGCGTCGAAAGCAGAGTGCAGGCTCAATATTCTTGAGTGCTTTTTCCTCTGCCCCCAGTCTGCGGTATAGATCTCCCACAAAGATCTGTGTGGATACTCCAAAGGAATCTTCCGGCCCATACTGCTCTTTTCGCTTGTCATACACAGACTCCATCAGTTTGATGGCTTGTTCAATATGACCAACGGATGCATTGACAACAGCGTACCATAACTGGGCAATGAGGTAGCCATTGCTCAGCGGACCTGTCGTCCGTAGGAAACCAGCCAAAGAATCCGTAAGGGTATGCAGAGCCGAGGAGGAGTCAAGCATGAGATATTCAGCCTGTGATTTGTAGATAAGCGTGAAATAGGGACTAGGGTCGCCAGCTCTAACAACTTCGCGCTGCTCTTCGGCCACTTCTGCGTAACGTCTCCGAGCCTCCTTTAGGTTATTGTTGAAGAGAAAGGTGTATGCGGCATCTGAAACAGCTTGGAGGGTAATAGGATTGCGTCGTCCCAGGAGCTGCGTCAGTCCAGCAGCCACCTTTACACGAACATCTGCCATTTCCGTCATCCTTCCCGTATCAAAGTAGTAGAGTCCAAGGTGCATGAGAGCCAGCCACTGAAGGTCCTTGCCTTCCTCGCTGTCTTTGAAAGCGATGGTGAGGTTCTTATACGGCAGCTCAAAGTAGTCATCCAAGTGTAGTAATGGTCTTGCATCAGGAGGTAGACTCTTCAGCCAGACTGTCAAGGCTATGTCTGGTGCACGAACGGTTTGGAAGTCGCCATTGCCCATCAGTGAATACTCAGCCCAGTATGGAAACTGACGGGATCGTAGAAATCTGCCTGCAAGCTTCAACAGGCTCTGGTCAGGGGACGATAGTGCAGTGAGGTGTATATACCAGTTGCGAGCGGCATACTCGTAGAGGCTATCGTCCTCGTGATGATCTGAGCCACCAGCTCCAATGTTCTTCCTCAGAAGTCGTCCGATACGATGTAGAAGTGAATAGACATCTTGGAGAAGATAGCCAAGGCATCTTCGAGCCAAGGTTGCATTGTCGACAATTCTTCCATCAAGAAAGAAGTGCCGCGCGGAAGCATGATTCAGGCTCACACTACCGCCAGTGGCTGCAATCAAAGGTTCATAGAGCGTTGAAATGATGAATTTGGCTGTCCCTGCATGCGGGATCCATCCAAGGGCATCTCTCTGCTCACCAAACATGTAATGTGGGCGAACAAGGATAATAACCCTTCCGTTTGTGCAGTCCGTACTATTGGTTAAATATCTCAAGGGCTCATCTGCTCTTCCAAGAAGGTCGCAATTACATTTATCAGGGCCATCGATGATCAATGCAAAGTCACATTTCTCCACCAGGAGCGAAGCGCAATGAATGAGGCCATAACTGCTCAACAGGGTAATCTTCAAATCGGAATCTGTGCCGGTTATCGTAGGGAAGGGGAAGAGCTGTGTAAAGTGGCGCTTTTGGGACTGGGCTGCTGGATAGGTTGGGGGACGTAGCCGGCTAAGGATTGACGCCGCAAGACCGATCTTGCCGCTCTGCCTGGCGGACGCGTCGCTCTGGAAGGCGTGGGTAATTATGGTATTCTGTGCCTCAATCCCAGATGAGGCGCCCCAAGCTTGATGGGCAAGCGTTGTTTCGCCGTAGCCTATGTGATGTTTCATTCGTATTCTCCCTATCCTCACTAAATAGATATGGATGATGACTTGCCTGGCATGCCAGATATCAATAGGAACCCTTGAGATCCATCTTCCAGCCAGCTCCGGTATTCGTCATTTGCCGTAAGCCATGTAGACTGAGGGCCTGAAGTCGTAGCTCCAGGGCACCCTGGGAAGGTATCGGTCACATCTGATGTCGAATTGATGCAGCTGCAAATAGTAATGACGCCTAGATTCATCTTTATTTCTGCTGTATGAAACTTGTAAGCACAAGATCATATGCCAACCTTGACGTGAGTAGCCGAGGATAAGTTTGGTTCGTTCCTTTTACTGCGTATTTCTCACGCTTCCAGGCAAAATGTATGCCAACAGCCCCTCTAAAACATAGTTGTGTTAGTAGTGTAGATATTATTGCTGCCTCACCTTTCTTGGTTTCAAAAATGTATAGTGCGTCACTCACGGTTAGTCTTGTTGCGAGATGATGATGTGATGTCAAGAGAAGCTGGGGTGGTCTTGGTTCTATACGTGCTACGAAGGAGTTCAAATGTGACTGCAATTGCCGGCGGCGATTGATGTGACGCACTCTTGCCCCGCAGCATCGAGTCTTGGCAAGGGGAGAGTTCAGAACCGGCCGCAGAATGTAAAAATCCGTACGGAAATGGCAGGTCCCGTGACTGAGAGCCTATCATCCAGCAAGACTATCATCCCTCACGACTATGGGATATGATCTGCTATCGCCGCCGTGAGCCAGGACAATTCTTGAACAAACAATATTTGGTCCTCATAAAATGTGACGGCGTGGATATTCTTCCTTTATACCTTCTGGTAAGAGCTTCTACTATCTAGTGTCAGTGAAGTACCAAGATCTCTTAGTTGACCTATTTATCCATATCCTGGTCAGTTGAGAATATTTTGTACAACCGTTGAACAATCTCGCTGCCTGCGATGCCTGTTTGAGCTTGATCCTTGTTCTAAAGTGGTTATGGCCTATCTTGGCTGTCATGAACTTACTCTTAATCATTGAAAGAACCTGGTGCCAACTCTGCCGCCGTTGTGTAGACAGCTGAACAACAGCTCCTCTGATTGGCTTGTGTGGAGGATCAGAGTACACACTTGCGTACGGTCTCACATCAATAACCGTCTGCAAAGTCTATTTGATTGGCTGCCACTCAATACTACCACGCAGATACGTGTTGTCATATACCTTGCAGGACAGCAAGCAACCCAAGTAGTTTTGACTGTATTTATTCTCAGCTATCCAGCAACCCACTATTTCTATCTTTTGTATAGTCTAAAGGTTCTTAATACGAGGTCTCTTTGCTACCTTGATCACTTATTTCCCCTGACTAGCCAGTCAAAAGCTCCCATGAAAAGGGATAGAACCAGAGAGAAGGGCGAGCTGAATGTTTACTACCCCCTACAAAATCGCAGAAGAGCCAGTCTAAGACTTTTCAAAAGCGTAGACTGAACTCTGATGGCACTCTGCCTCATTCTTGTTCTTGAAACGATTACCGCAGAATGAACGCTCGGGCTGCCTTTCAGCCTCGTGAGCGCTAGTGTTGGTTTGCATTGAAACATATACGATAAATCATATAATCTCACGCAGCCTCATCTGAAGTGGGATTGCTGAGTGTGAAATCTGACTTACTTGAGTTTATCAAGCGTCTCGAATCTCTTGGGTTTCTTGGGGCAGCACTCGCACATGAAGGAGCCTTGCACTTTATTTCCGCCAGGCTTCTACATCTCAGTAGTCTTACGTGTGCTAGCACCCGAAACAGTCCTAGAGTGAATTGGACCCTGGCCAGAGATAGATAGATCGATCAGAGGTGTCGAAAACTCTCGACGACCTTCATCAGATGCGGGACGAATTAAGCAAGCACAAGGCCTCAGACTCACTCACCGGCTAAGGCTGTGGGGTCATAGGCTAGAGAGCCGCCTTTACTCCTGAACCCGCTATCCCACCGTTATACGAGAGAGCAGACCAATGCATAGTGTGCTGGGGATGAGGCTCTGTGCTTCTAGGATGTCGTTGGCGATTCTGGCGAGAAGGTTTGGACCTTTATAGACCCGCACGATGGGCCAGTTACGGACCGCACATCGATGGCGAAAGAACTCATAAACTCACTTCAGCTACCGTAGGGTCTAAGATGAGTCGTACCATCTGATTTGGGCTGTCGTGTGGATTTACGTATGTCAGTAGGCGAATAGCTTGAAGATATAATTTACATAAATTCGCTTGTCGCAGGTAGAGCCAGATAACCCAACATCCTCAGCCCGTCTTCTGTAACATGAAGTCTCAGATATTATGAATTTATTGATTTATACTTTCGAGCTTATGATATCTCCACGAGATATATCATGTCAACACAGCAAAAATCCCAATTAACTTAGACTTTAGGCAGAACTGGCTGCCTAGATATCATGAGCCTGTCGGGTTGCATCCTTGAGCCGGTCTCGACTTTCACAGGGGCCCAAGCACGCTGGGAGGAGAGCTGTTCAGACCCATGCCATGCCAACCTTGATAATATTAGTGAAAGACAACATTGCTATCCCGATCCAGTTCTTTTTCAACCCCCCCGCTATGAGCTTGGTATCTATCCCTTAATGATGTTGAATGACCGTCTTTTTATGCCGCTCTACCTACGGCATTAAAACCCAAGAAGTCTTCACTTCAGTCAAGGCCCTGATTTCAAAACTTGCAACATATCTCTCTGTGATTCACCTACGTGCTGACTTACAGCGATCACAATCTCAAACTTTGCGAAAGTTTCTGTTGATCAGGAACCCCCTCCAGTACTTCATGGCTTCCAAGATTCCGGAGACTTCAAAACGGCGTGAAAGGCGTTATTGTGATTTTTGGTATAGTTTACGCCAAGGATCGAAATTTCTGGAGGGTACTGGATTCATATTCGAAGATGGGTACCTCGTTGGGCATGAAAAGGCTTTGCCTATACTCAAACGCCTAGCTTCTCGAGATTTTCGACCCTTCAAGTCATGCCATTATGAAGAACGCCAGGAATGGTCTTTTCATCACAGTTTAACAATGTAAGGGATGGCGTTTCCAATGATACACTTGTTCCTAACGCCTTGATAGCTCATTGTGCTTCCACAAGCCGAAGCAGCAGGAGGAGCCGATAAATGTTGGAGGCCACCATGTTGTTTTCACAGCTCAAAGTCCCTGTGAGCCCTCCGGACAAGACGTGGAAAGAACATCATCCATTACGCACAACAGATCAAGGGAGAAAATGGTCATTGCCAGAAAAGCTGCGCCCGATGAATGGAATTCGAACAGTGAGCCCGGCGTTTTAAACAAACATTCTACCACTATCAAAGGTCAGATAATAGAGGTGGTGTCGATACCAGTGGTCTCTTCCTCAAGCGACGTCCAAAAGGAAAACTTGCCACCCAGATCTCTCGAGGCGTAGGTTTACACCATTGACACTATCTGATGAGCCAAACCAACTGAAACCTTACAGGATTGAGACTCCCGTGTATTCCAGTGGCCTTTTAGTCTCTTCTAGGATATTTGATGCCTCAGAAGATCTTCAGAGAATGGCCGAGGAAATAAGGAAGCGCATTGATCCTCAATATCCAGAACATATTCCGGACACACCACTTTTGAGATTTAAGTGGACTTCTCATGACAAGACAGTGGTAGATCTGCTTCTTGATTATCTTGTAGGTTACCGCCTCAGGAGTGCGCGAATCAAACTAACCTTTCCCATAGATCCAAACAGGCAATTTACCCCGTCGGCGCTTCAAAGTGAAGATGGAATTGTATCGACATGAGAGCGGCTCTGTTAAGGTTCCGCGAGGCCAGGTCCAGGTTATTTTACCCTGTGTCTTGGTTGATGAGATCTGCAAGGTTTCAGTCTCTCTTTTGAGGTCCGAGGAAGAAGGCAACTGGTGGACAGGCAAGAAAATACTGATTCTTGGTGAGGAAGAGTCTCTATTCGTTCTCGACCACATATTCTACCTTTCGGTATCTATCTGTAGCGATGACCTCGTGCAATAGTCAGTATTGGCTATCAGCAAGAGCAAAGATAACCCAGCGGTCATGGGTGCCTAGCTAGCTTATCTTCCTCACTGCAAGGATCCCCTCTACTCCTTCAAGCTAACCAGATGAGGGAGGGAAAACCGGGTCCAAATAGCTCCCAAAACTTATTGGCCCCCATGTTCAGAAACAAGTGCTGCTCATTTGGGTTGAGGCATTCCGCTACACACACCGTGGGCCCATTCCAACTGCCCCACTTCTTCGTTACGGCATATGCAGTTCACTGTATACAAACGACCCGAGAGAGGATACTGTCAGAAGATCACCCACATCGACTGACATCAGAGCATGAGCTTGCACGAGCATACCTTGACGATGGTCAGATGAAGAAGGCTGTCAAGATGCTGGAGCATGTGGTTGCGGTTGATGCAGAGATATTAACAGAGGATGATCCTAGTCGGCATCTGTCACAAGACCTGCTGCAGTACTGCTATGAGAGGTTAGAAGGGGCTGGTGTAGTAATGGAGTCTGGGGCATCGGTCCTTGGCGCGGAAACGTCATCAACATGACCGCACGTTAGGTGTCTACCCATGTAATGCATCAAAGAAGGTCGAAAGCGTAAGAATACATTACCCTCTAAGAGTGGAATAAAGCAGCTTTCAGCCTGTGGAGCAACACTGCCGTGGGTCGCCCGATTATGGCTTGGATACACCAAGCACAGTAAAATCAGCGATTACTATATACACCCCGTAAGCTTGGTCCGTGCGCTAGAAATTGAAGAGAGTGTGCGGATGGACAACCGATTTCGATCTTTACTGTATAGACTGTATATCTTTGCTTGAATGCTAATAAAGAACCGATCCAGGCTTAACAATAAGTATCTACAGTGCGTGCCAGCACTGTCGTATGTAATTCTATCTTAGGATTAGCTCAGATACTTGCAGCTACCATGGAGGTACGCTTACCCCCGAGGCCGAAAATGACGTTCAGGCAGTTTTGACGTCCTAAAACGGATAGCTTGACCCATGTCCACAGTACTTGCATGTAGCTATAAGTCACTGCTCTAAAACTTACAAAGAGGATGTTAATGCGAACAGGAAGGTAAACATGTACGATACTGTAAGATCTCTGACATTTTACATGAAACTGAACCTGAAAATGCCTGTGTATATAGAGATAGTTTACTGTGTAGTGAGACGCAGGGACTCAAATACCTGAAATTCAGTTTGTCCATATAGAGAGTGTCTATTTGGGCCTAATTATCAGGGGCCTTAATTCCTTTCTGGCCCTTCAAGGCTGTATTCTTTGAACTACTTCAAGTAAAAAGACATACTGTATAAGAAGAAGACAACTGCTCCTGCACTGCGCCATATACTCTACATTATGACAGCTCTTACAGATAATACTTGGTACTTATTTAGCCAGAAACTGGATCGAATCAACCCTTTCAGGTTCTTTTCTTCTCATATCCATGCAGATGAGACCCCCGGTAGGGTCCATGCTCAATGTAATTCTCTTTTCATGGACCATGGATGGGTCGATGACGTAAAGTTGCGTGGGCAAACTCCTGCCCTGCTGTTTATTGACGGCGAAAGGCCGTATGCCTACTTATACTTGATTTCGAGAATAAATCAGATAACTGATATAGATTCCGAGAGAGATATGGCTCTACTTAATAAGATCAAGGAGTCCCTTCGTTCCAGTAACCTTGGCAGAAGCCCGTTTGAAGCTGAATTTGAAGACTTCACTCTTGACATGAGTAATGTTCTGTTCCACGGCACGTATATCTGCCAACACCTGTTCCAGATGTCCCTTGAGGGCAATCTCACAGTGGCGATTTACGGAGAGAGACTGGAAAATTTCGAGCTTCAGGGGTTTCATGGCAAAATAGCATTAATGGAATTTGAGGGGTTTGAGAAGAGCATTTTTACAAACAAGACAATAAAGGACGATCCGTGGTCGATTACTGCGGGTGTATATCGGACTGTGCGTCAGTTAAGATAGGGTATACAGACTTCTGAAGGATATGTGACCTAGCCTTAGAGAGAAACTGAACCAGTTTCTAACAGAACCTTTATCTATAATCTCAGCTGCCTTAGAAGGTACATTATGTAAAGCTTTGATTTGCCTCCCTAAATAACGAAGTAGCTATTTACCGTTAAACCTGCCGATCTGAAGACGATTCAGTACACCCTGGAATAACTGTATGAAGTCATTATGGCCAGGCCAGAGACTATTATATGTCGCCGCGTGCATCCTGGGAACCAAAAAGGCGCAAAGCAGCTCATGGCCAAACCATCACCCCGGACCGTCGCGTGGCACGATATTCCCTGGTGGCGGCGAAACAAGTACATCCTCGCCGGCTATCGCCCATTGGAAGCAGACTATCTCCAAGTCATCAAAAGTCTTATTTTCTTGCACAATGAGACCTGCAACGTGTACACCCATTTGATCGGCGCCTTGCTGCTACCATTCTTTGCGACCGCCATTCTCCGAACCATCTATGGGCCACAGTACGTTGACGTCACAACAACCGATTTTATCATGTTCAGTGTCTTCTTCTGTTCGGCCGAGAGCTGCCTGACTTTTAGCGCTATGTACCATCTCATCGGAAGTCACTCACACGAGGTGGAACAATCCTGGCACCGGATGGATTTGATAGGGATCGTCATCGCCAACGTTGGCACCTTTGTCCCTGGGATCTACTATATCTTCAACTGCGATCCAGTTCTGCAGAATATTCATTGGACTATTGTTTGCCACCCGGGCCATTTAAATATATCCTCGGTTGTGAGAGGGTGACAAGTCTTCGAGGCATGCTAACCAGGTCATTAGGTCATATTTTGCGGATCTGCCACAGCGGCTCTCATCTCCAAACCCAAGTTCAGGACATTGCGGTGGCGCAATGTGAGAATCGGCGCCTACGTGGCGCAAGGTGCGTCCGCTTTTATCCCCTTGCTGCACGGCGCACGGGTCTACGGGCTAGAATATATGCTCGAATATTCGGGCATGGAATGGTACCTTGTCGAGCTCTTTCTGTACGGAGGGGGCTGCGGCCTTTATGCAGTACGAACATCTTATTTACCCTTCCCCCCGGCCCTTTCCATGTTGAAGGGAGCCATCTCTGACCTACGAGTGCAGTTCCGAATCCCTGAGCGCTTTGCACCAGGCTATTTCGATATCTGGTTCAGCTCACATCAGATCTTCCATGTATCGATTTTATGTGCCATGTACGTGCATAAGATTGCGCTGATGCAGGCTTTCACGGCGTCCCGTACGTTGGACATATGCCACATTCAGTCTGTTCATCGAGCTAGGGGCACAATGTTGTGAGGGCTGGGGGTCAGGACCAAGTAAGAAGATGCGAGCGGCATGCTTCCGTTCCAACATGTTCTATCGCAATCACTGGAAGGAGCAGAGTTTTGGTATCGCCAATCCCGAACACCACGCCCTTCATCGCAGCCCTAATTTCACAAGGCCATGCCAGGCCAGCCAACGTCAACCAGTATACACCGTACATAGAGAAGAGTTCTGATTCCGCCAATGTCACTCCCATCTGATGTTGATTTCCAAACCCTCCATCGACGGGCTCTGCAGTCACTAGTTGAGGAGCAGGAGCAGGGGTTCAATGTAAGCATTACACTTTGGTCCATACCACGACTGCATAGCGATAGACGATTCTCACGTGCATTCTATTCTCTTGCTGCCGTCGTAAGGTGCGCTTCGCTCTGCCTGAAGCGGACCCCACAATGCCTACACCACCCCTTAATTATGCTAGGTCACCTATGGCTATCTCCTGAGCATGCTGTATCCTACGATGCTCTCTCGTAAACAGGCCCAGGAACAGACCAAAAGCGCTTCCATCCAAGTATTTTTATAATGGTCGAGCCCCTTTTCCAACAGGAATAATTTAACAGCGAACTTGGTGAAGAAGTGAAACGGGACAGGATTAGAATAAAGCACTTCTTTTTGATCATGAAAGGTCATGAGGTCGGGAGACTGTTAGTTGTCCTCTATAGGCATCATAGCTGTAAGCTTCGCTATAGTATTATTGTCTCGATTGGGTGATATACATTAGAAGTAATTTTATCTGGCTGCTTAAGGACTATTATGTGCATGTATATAGTATTGAGCACTTGCACCTTACTCTCCTTCGGCCATCCATACCCGCACGGGTACCCGTGCAAATAAGATATCATCACGTCAGCAACCGATCGCATATACAGATGCATATTATATATCATTAAATCGAGCAAAAAACGATCAATTGAATGATATATATTTCATTACGTCAAGGCATCAGATTCCCATTTCATTGGCAAGTGACTCAATGGTGGTAGATGCCTTGTGATGGTGCCTTGGTGATACCTTCACAGTGGCCCTGATTCACCTATATCGCTTCAATTAAGCATGACTTTGTAACTCAATCGGAAAGCACAATATATCAACAGATAAATATAGGTCATATGGCTCGGAGATAGAGTTTTTTCTGCTCTATTCAGTGATATATGTATCTCTTTAATTGACCGCCTGTAAATAGATTTATTGGGTGGCCATCTGATTATCATAATATGCCTGCTGTATCTGAATATCTTCCTCTGCCGCCTGCATACTATCTTTAATGCCTCTTCGGCCAGTATACCGAGCCCGATGAGCAACCGTATGATATACCCGCTCGTCTTCCTTATTTGATAAGTCAATATATGCATTTATCTCCTCTTCAGTCCAATCCCGAAGCTTCCTACCACTTGAAGCTTTCATATGACTACCCATTTGACTCAAGGTACGGGCCCATTGGTGATTAGCCTTTGGGTACTTCAGACGAAGCTTCATTGCCTTCCGATACAGCTTATCAGTGCGGCGCCGCTGAGGCTGCTGTGAATACCATTTCTCGCGGTCTGATATATATCGTCTGTAGATAGCAGGAGCACTGTCATATGCCTCAGGCACAGCTACTGTAATGCTTGTAGTTTGGGGGGCAGCTTGAGGAGAGGCACCTGGGGAGGGCGTTGATATCGGCGTAGAAGTAATTACCCTTGTGCGTGTTGTTGTGTGTGTTTCTGTCTCCGTTACGGTTACCGTAGTAGATTGGGCCATACTGAACTGCAACTGAGGATCTATATAAGGCTCAACTGCCGGTTGCAATACAGGAGAGACTCGAGATGGAACGGGCAGTATGTCACTGTAACGGAGAGGGCATATCTTTGAGTTCATTCGATGACCGGTCTGGTGGCATGCAGAGCATCGTGGTTGTGCCCTTGGCTCTGATGCCTTTTGAACCTGTTCAAATACACAAGGCTCTCTCTGTGTACTTGTTGGTGGCAGTACTGATCTATCAGCAAGGCGATCAAATACCCTCCGAGGCTCAATGAGAAGTAGGGGAGCTCTCGGGCGTTGAAGATGCCAATGAGAATGGAAGTGAGATAGTTGGAGATGAAGCCCATTTGTCAGTAGAGGCTCAAGGGTATGAGCACACGGTAACTCGAAGGATCTAGTGAAGACTCCCTAGCTGATTATCTAGAGCTCGCTTGATATGCCTCCAACACTCAAAGAGATCAGCTTGGTTATTGTTCAAGTGTCTCTTGAGAAGATTGTGTATCCCTTCTGCAGGAGATGTTGTTGTCTGACCAAAGTGAAGGGTATTCCTCACCCAGGCTTTCATGAATTTCTCTTTGTAGGGGTTAAGCCAGGTTGTCATGATATAACCTACCTCATCAAGATGGCTTGTTGCATAAGTGTCTTTGAACATCGCAAGCCGTTCTTCATAAACAGCTGGAGTCTCTGAGAATACAATATGATTGAAGCTCTTCTGGAACTCTAGCCACTTGCTATACCCCTGGGGATCATCTGAGCCTTTTGTAAACCGGGGTTGACAGTAGGATAAGACTGCTTGGTTGATATGAAAGATACAGAGTAGATGTATTGGCTCAGGGAAGGCAGCTGTATTTGCAATTGCATTCATGCAAGCAAGACATCGATCTGTAAGTATGATAGAAGGAAGAGCTATTCCGTGTGCTTCATATAGCTCCCGAAGGTGAGAGAGAGCCCAGAGATAGTCTGCTTCTTCTTCACCACTCATGAAGGCAAATGCAATACAGAAGCTCTTTCCGCAAGCATCAATACCAACAATATCAAGGAGAGGCATCCTGTACTTATTTGTTTTATATGTACAGTCAAGCATCATAACTTCAGGATAGGACTTGGTGTATGTAAGAGAGGCCGAATTAGTGAAGAATACTGCCGTGACCCTGTTATCTTCATCAAGGCAGAAATGACTTCCAAAGCCTTGATCAACAAGCTCATTTGCAAGGGTATGGATTGAGCTTTGGCCTTTGGCAAGGAGTCGTTTGCTTCGTGCAACAGCATTATAGATATCCTGCTGTGTAGCAAGGCTGAATTTATCCGAGAGCCTTATGAACGTTCGTATCTCTTTTGGCTTTACGCCGGCCTCTGTAAGCAGCCGAATAGTCTGCTATTGATCACTGTCCGTGCACATGGCACGCGCCACGCTTAGTCCGTTTTGGGGCATTTCCATTAAAACTACAATAATAGACTACTGACGCTGGACCCGCACTATCCTGTACTGCTGAAAAAGAAAGAAACCAAAAGGGAGAAAGAGAGAGAGACGGACCAGGATTATGCCTTCAAGTTCAGTCTTTCCCTCGATTTTCCACGGGCCATCTGTGGAGACACGCTGTTCCAGGCCGCTACCAGTGATGAGATCGGCCGGGAATGACCCCTTTCTCCGCTCACAACGTATTGGAATGTTGTGAAAGTTGTTCCCAACCCGTGTAATTGGCTCCGCAGCCTGCATTTGCTGGTGGAAGATACACATGCGACGATTCCCACCGGTTATGGAAATCTACGACAACGATAGATACTATTTTGGATAGCAAAGGTCTAGGCATGTCATCCGCAATGTTGCAGACTGGTGGTCATTGGAGGCGCATTTTGGATCTCTTCCTGGTCCGTGCAGCCTAAGCCTAGATAGAAGATGGAAGCGCCGGCATCGTCGTGTGAGTGGAGAGGAACGTTGCATAGAACGGAAGAGAATTCCGATGTAGCACAAGAGGTTGGAGGGGGAAGAAGGCAAGGTAAATCTATACATGTAGTGTCTATCCCAACCATATCGACCTCCCATGTCAAGTTATTTTAGGCCTCTACAGAGGGCAGGTAAGCGATATCGACCAAGTCAAAAGAAGGAATGGATAAAGATCGTGCCCGCTGTCGTTGGCAGAGAGTGAAGTCCCAGTCTATTTTCGGACTTGGCTGACCCGCATCCACGTTATCCTCGTTAGGAATCACATGCTAAATCGCTGGCCATGGGGTGTGAGCCAATTCAAAGTGTTAGTCATTTCCCCTTTGTGCAGTTCGGCCGATCTTATGGCCTTGGCGTGAGCGATGGTGAGGCCCAGCTTCGACCAGCCCAACAATGTTTTCCAAAATGCGCCATCACATCTTTAAATCGCCCAATTTTGTATCTATAAGTCTCTGCTCCACAACTTACAAAGAGGATGTTGTTTCGAAGAGGAAGGTGCACATGTACAATATTGTATCAAATCATCTCTACCTCCCATTCTACCGGCTTAATATCCGGGATGCGTCCAATGCGAGGTGAAAACATACTCCTCACTTTTAAGGAATGAGAACCTCCTACCGTCCCATATTGACTAACCAGCAGTTGTGCATATAATTAGGTACTAAATCGCATTTCGTTTTCTTCTATAGTGAAGGATATCTATATATTGCTGCATGTCTTGTTTCCTAGCTTGTGTTTGTATTCTCTTGCTGTGGTAATTATGGGCAGCTTCGACTCAGATAGACTTGTGGCCTGGGAGGATCTCCAGGAGCAAAGTCTCAAGGCCTTTGAGCGAGAGTACGGAGCCCTTGAGTCCAATGATAGCGCCCTGTATAAAGAAGACATTGAGAAGTTCTGTGAACTGACGAGATGTGGCCTCTTGTTACTTGAATTCTATGACTGGCGTGGCACGTCGCAATGGCCTTCGGAAGAAAATGAACGCGGAATCCCATGGATGATCTTTGCGGTAAAGAAAGACACGGTAGCGTCGGACTTTCTTGGTTATCTTCATGAATGGCCCCAGTGGCAGCTCACTTTTTGGGAGTTACGTGGTAGTGAATCGCGTGAGCCTATCTGCTTTGATAACTTTTATAAACGGTTTATACGAAGCCAGAACTCAGAGCATAATATCTGGGAAGGCCAGGATGACCGTTCTGATACTAAGAACCTATCATTAAAGGTATTTAATCTTGAACACCTAAACTTCGATATCTATGTCTGCGAAATTGGGTTGCGATTGCCGATTGAAGCAGTTAATTGCATGGACGGCAAGGAGTTTTATGATGATATTATGCAAGAAGATCTTTGTGGCGATATATGGAAGGCTATGGATAAGGCACATCTTGATAATGAGGAGATAATGCAGGACTATAAATGTAAGGGAGATAAAGACCTAAGAATGTATAGATATGAAAAGATATTTTAAGTTAAATAAAGAGCTTTTATAAAGAGTTTATTTAAATATATTCAATTAATTTTAATCTAACGTGTTTGATAAGCGAGTGACCCAGA
>PVPY01000313.1:0-84733 GCA_002982035.1 Fusarium algeriense | reverse complement strand
AAAAAAAAAAAAAAAACAATAATAGAGTTGAGATAATGATCAATCGTGGACGGGCATCATATCATTATTCACAGAAGCACGACTCAGAGATACATACTGTACAGTCGGAGCCGCAGCTAACGAGGCTTTCCCCATCTAAGTTTCAGCGTGGTAGGCGGAGAGGATTGCCATTGATGGCGCCATGCCCCTTTGCGGATCAAGGTTGGTAGGGGTTAGTTCTGATGTGCTTTCAGCAGGGGAGATCATATCACCACTCTGAAAGACTGGGCTAGTCACTTTCTCTCAGTCATTGCTGCATCGTTGTATTTCCTATCCTCAATATTGAAGACGCAGGCAAATATCATCAACGATACTCTTGAACTCGTAGCACCTTACCATGCGTGTTCTGTAAGGCACCTTACTAGAGGATCACGGTTCCAAAACCCTCACTTGCATATTTTAGGCCTTCCTTCAACGCCAGGATAGGAATTCCTCCCAGGATATATACTGTAGGCACCATCCGTCGCGGATAGCTGCCGGGAGGCCCCCATCCAATCATTTGCCGGAATAGACCCTTGACATGGATACCCCGACAAGAACCACCAGGGGATTCGAGACAACGTTATCGAGGTTACCACACAAGGACGCTGTCTCCAGGCTCCAGCCCAATGACCTCAACGTCAACACCACTATTGTAAATCCCCATAGCAAGACAAGCTTCTCGTACACAGATCCAGCACAAACCTTCCTCCCTTCCCCTGTGGCGTTGTGGAGGTGACGTAACAACCCCCGCAGGCCGGAGACTAGAGCTCTAGCCACTCCAGGAGGATCGTTTCTTGTGCGTCTCGGAATGTGTGTGTTTCATAATAGAAACGAACTTACCCGTTACCAAGAAAGGCGACACCCTGAAACAACCACAGGGCTAAACTTCGTTTTGTTCTGTCACGCTTGCCCACTTTTTCCCATCTCTTGTGTACGTATGTCTCGGTAGACCTGCAACAACTGAGATTTTGTCACAATCAGCTTGCCGTCTACCCTCCCCCAGATACTTTCTCACTATCATCGCTTGTGGCTGCATTCCGAATTAGTAGAAGAGTCTGGCGAAATGTTGCAGGGGTGCAACGAACCTGAGGGGTTTATGCCGACTTTTAGATACCCTTGCTTAACTGACTACCTATACAGTGTGGAACGTGTTGATTTTGATTTTGTTCGCGCAACGTTCCTGATCCTTTCATGTCTCCTTGATAGATCGATATGAGTTAGGTAGCCAAAACCTTCAAAACTTATGATAGCGTGGGTTCGGTCAGCCTTGTTTTCTCAAGTCAAATCACTATTACATGTTAATCATTCTTGTTTGCTAACTGAGAGTGATAAAATAACTAGTCAATTTTTTCACTGTCATCCTATACTGACTGAACCAGTTATCAAGTTCTAACATGAGTCAGATGTGAAAACGGAGAGTCCAGTTTCCGGTCTTGAATTGAATTCTATATGTATCCGCAGGTTGACTTGGCTATTATATGCTGAGTGAGTGATCGCGACTCATGCTGACTTCAAATGCCTACATTTTAAAAAATATCACCAGATAAAATCATCTCTCTGTTTCGTGATCGTGAGTTTCTGTGATGGTCTGTGGTTGTATATGAAAATTTGACTTGCCAATGAAGGCTGATAATCGCTGGGCCACATTATCTGCAACCTGGCTCGCACGGCCGTTGATGAAGCGGACACAATTGCCCGTAGAGCAGAAAATGCTGGATTTCAACTAACTGCGCGTAAAAATATACTGTCTTGTGGTAGGTTGACGATGAAGACATTCGCATGTGGAGAAACAAGTGAGACAGCACACAACCTAGTGTCTGGCAAGCAGGCCTTATGCTCGTGCGCTTGTCTCCTGACTTGCACCATTATTTGGAGGCTTGGACCGCTTGGTAGGTTTAAATGCGAGTTCAACGGCGATCATCAACTTGACGAAGCCACGTGAATCAGGTGCCGTCCGAGTTGATTTTCATGACCCCTGAGTTAAACCCCTGGGCTTAAGCTCTGATGAAAGGTGTCTTTAGATCTAAAGGGCCCGAGGGGTGAAGTATCATCCCAGACGCTCGATGTTCCTACCGAAGAGGGCTCCATTGAACGCCATCAGGTAGATAAATTATAAAGCCAGAGATGCACTGACTGCGTGGTGGCACCAGGATGCGCACATCAGTGATCTCTCAGACTCCCATAGGAGAAAGGCTTCCCTAAAAAGGGCAAGTCGCTCGCTAGCTTGAGCGACCAAGGGCTTGGATAGGAGCCCAAGCTCCCGACAGATCCCATCATTGGTAGCCTCCAAGAAGGACATTGGTTTTGGAAAACAATACCAACCAAACCCGAAGTGCCCTGAAGGCTCGAGTCAAGAGAACTCATAAGTGGAGTTGATGTAAGGGAAGATCCTTTCTTTCCCTCAACAAGCTCGCATTTCCCCGAATATTGGCCCTTGGGCATGACTGTGTGGCAGTCGTGGTTGGTCCGCCTCATCGGTAGGCTCTCATCGGTAGGCTCCCGCTCATCCATCATTTCTCGAGGCCGGGCAGCTGGGAGCCGAAAAGAACCTGGGATCTGAAAGCTGGAAAAGCCAGGGGCAGAAAAGTGTTGGAGACGAATTACCGGGTAGGCGCCTGAGGGCCACCGGGGAATCGATACAACCCTCCATCCAGGCTGGCTTGATGGATGCTTGCCTTGTGGTGGTGACTGTTCGGCTCTGAGCGCAGCCCTGGCTCTGCGTACTGGGGTGCCCCTGTTAGAAGCCCGGGCCTTTTTTTGTGTGGTAGTGCAGGGGAGGCCCCTGCACACTTAATGGAAGATCCACTATCCTGTCCGTCCGGCCACCGCCAGCGACCCTAGTCCTCGGCAGAAGGGGTACAGAATGGAAGTTGATGTTAGGTAGCGTAGCGTACCGGCGCAAAGCCATTCAAAGCCCCCCCCAGCGAGAAGGTCCTAAGGAAGAGGCCAAGCTCTGAAAGGGAGGTCCTCCGTCTCTTATTAGGCGGTACCTGGCACCAAGCATCTTAGTACCAAGCACCAGAGTCCTGGATTGGATTGGATTTGGTGCCACTCATGGTCAATGGCCTAGTCGTATGGTGCAAATCAAACTACCATCCATCCCTCTTTCCCATTTCTTTCTCATATAGCCCACCACGCCCATACCTTATTTCCTTCCACTTTGGCTCTTGCTCTGGTAATTTCGTTTCTTTTCTCGCTTCAACTCTTTCCCTTTTCTTCCTCCTTTTCTCATCTTCCATCCATCAGGAGTTAGCCTCCGAGAACCAGACAGACAGCGGGATCGTCTGTTCTAATAAAAAGAAACGAATCTGCCTATCAGCGAGCGAGCGCAAAATCGACCAGTCTTATCGCCTCTACGAATCCGGATAACACTCCCCGAATTGACTCTTCTTTTTCTTCACCGAAAGTCTATATCTTACAAGCACCTGGAAAGCAAAAGCAATTACATTGTTTGAAGATTGCCATTGTCAGACGATTGTGACTTTTGTTTCTATCTGTGGAGAAGTGATTCTGGGCCAACATACCCAAAGTGAGTGATGATCAAGGGTCAGCATCACATCGCGCGTTGCTAAAAAGCAAAGGTAGAAACTTCACAACCCGACCTGTCGCAAATCGTAAATCGTCGCAAGCGAACTCGCACAGCTACGTGCCAACCCTTCAGACAAACCGTCTCGTATAATCGTCTCTTCGCCCTTTTCGCCTCCGACATCCTGTTTCCTCCATCTTTTGATTGGTTTCGAGTTGGTTCTCAGTCGACCGCGTTTGATCGTATTTCATCACACAATCCACGATCACTGAGCCAATACCTCGATTTGCCGCTCTGGAAATTTTTTGGACGTCGCATGGATTCCCCACTCAGTATTCTTTAAGCTCAGCCGCCCTTTACCAGCAGCTCAATCACTCAGAAGCCTTACAACAGTGCTCATCGCGCACCAAAGTAACTGAAGACACCCTGGAGAAAAGGTGCCGTCTTTAAATGTTTCGCCGATTACGAAAAAACCAGGATCATAATATCGCATCGAGTCAAGGACGGGACGACGGCAAGGCAATTGCCACAAATCTTCGAGAACTCGGCTTAGTTGGCTCACGCGCGTCCAGTCGAAGACCTCGAACTGGAACAGACTCCAAACCTTCTACAGAAGGGCATTCCATTAAAGCCAAGTCCCTCCGTGGGCAAGACTCAGTCTCCTCTGCGGGCTCAGTGAGGTCAGGCGTCAGCAACGCTTCCCGTCGAGTTGGCAGTATCGACAACAACGTCATGGCCACCAACGCTGATCGAAGTCGCTCACGACGAGAGCGCACATTTGTGGGAAGCGAATGTGCAGTATGCGAAGAGCCGCTTGAGCACACTCTACGAGGCGAGCGTATCTTACAATTTTCTTGTTCTCACGTCTCCCATGAGGCCTGTTTCTATGAATTCATTCGTGAATTCGAGTCCCAATATTGCCCAACATGTGATGCACCCCTCCATTTGGACACAAGTCGAGGAGGAAATGTCATAGATATTGGTATGCTACTCATCCTGGTATAACTGAAATAACTGACATAAAATACAGAGAAAATTAGCAACATGGTACGATCAGTTGGTACCGATTCGAGATCTGCTATGACACCAACACCTACAGCGACTCCTTGGGATAACCAGCCAGCTCGAGCTCCCAGCGTCGAAAGCAATCAAAGGCGTCCTATGCAGCAACAGCACGTTGGAGGTCGTGACAGTGTGGCTCGAGGCAGTATGAGGGACAGTCGAGAGGCGCCACTATCAGATAGATATGGCCCTTCGAGACATGCTCGAAGTGACAGTGAGGCCACAGGAGTTGCATCATCAGGCGGATATCCTGAGACAACGCAAAGCGGACCTGCCAGACGCCACGACTATGATGTCCAGGCGATGGAGACGACACCCGCAAGCCCTAGGCCAATGACCCGCAACCCTATTCCGGCGCCGATTGTCACTGTTCGCTCAGAGTTCCCGACGCTCAACCGGTCGCGCCAACAGCAGACCCTAACATGCTTGGTTACTGTCGAGGTGCCAGATAACAATTGGAGGCCAGATCCTGAAGATTTAGGTGCACCAGCCCCCCAGCTTCCTCCTTCCACCAACCGTGCCGAGGAGGCATACGGCCGCCCACCTTCACCTGCTCGCAGTGCGCCTCGCTTCTACCCATATGAATCAACGGAGGTTTTGGAGGAGATGACTGACAACCTGCGCAATCGCGTTGATAATTGGCACGGTTTAGACTTCAGCAGGTTAGTGGCAGCACTTTACTTTCATTACTAGGCGATCAATCTTTAGCATGAACAACAAGGCTAACTTTTTTTTCCTTATTTGCAGATTTGGAAAATTGAGGCTCTACGGTACTCTTAGGGTAGGCAAGGATAAGGTCTCATGGCAGGAATTGGAATGTTTTCTATTCGCTGAAATGCTTATCTGCGTCAAGGAGAAGAAGATCCCTCAAGCGCAACAATGGGACACGAATGGCGCTCCACGCAAGGCAGCTCGATGCACTCTCAAGGGCTCAATTCTCATTAAGAAGCACTTGAATGAAGTATCAGAGACAGGAAACATTGACGAAAATATCCTGACACTTAGCCTTTCGGTTGCTGAATTACCGCAGTTCCATCTTCGTTTCGAGAACCGCAATCAACTGAAGCTCTGGCAGCAAGCTCTTCTCGACCTTAACGCCGTTGAGACATCTCCTGTACGCAGCCCCGAGTATGATCGCGGCGAGTCGGAAACTGACGAGGAACTTGAGTGGCAGCGTTCGCGTCCACAGAGAGTCTCTTCAGTCGCATCGTCCTGGGGTGGCGGGAGGTCAACAACAACAGCGCCCACCGATTATACGAACTTCCCTAGAAGCCCCGCTATGGCGAAGTCGGTTCATGTTCCCATTGATGTGGTGGTGGTGGTTCCCATTTCTTCTTCTATGCAGGGTGTCAAGATCAACCTGGTTCGAGATGCCCTTAAATTTATGGTCAACACGCTTGGCGAGCGTGATCGTATGGGACTGGTCACTTTCGGCTCAGGTGGCGGCGGCGTGCCTATCGTTGGCATGACTACCAAGGCCTGGCCAGGCTGGAGTAACATCCTGACATCTATCAAACCCGTTGGCCAAAAGAGCCACCGGGCTGATGTCGTAGAGGGAGCTAATGTCGCCATGGATCTGCTCATGCAAAGAAAGTACAACAATCCTATCGCATCTATCATGCTGATAAGCGATGCCTCTACCTCAGACGCCGATAGTGTTGATTTCGTGGTGTCCCGAGCTGAAGCTGCTAAAATCACCATCCACTCGTTTGGCCTAGGGATGACACATAAGCCTGATACCATGATCGAGTTATCGACAAGGACAAAGGCTTCTTACACTTATGTTAAGGACTGGATGATGCTTCGAGAATGCCTTGCTGGATGTCTAGGGAGCATGCAGACCTTGTCTCACCAGAACGTCAAGCTTAAGCTCAAGCTGCCTGAGGGATCACCCGCCAAGTTCCATAAGATTAGTGGTGCCCTGCAAATCACAAAGCGAGCGACGGGTAGAGATGCGGAAGCTTCCCTCGGCGATCTTCGATTTGGTGACAAGCGCGATGTTCTTGTGCAACTTGTCATTCTTCCTGACAATACTTCCCAAGAACAACTTCCCCAAGATCCTTGGGACAACATTGTTTCGGGCCTTGAAGCACTGGGCGGTCCTATGGACAACGATAACGAGAGAACCCTCTCTGTTGAAGAGGTACCCTTGATCCAAGCAGACCTTAGCTGGGGAGATATCCTGCGCGAGGGTACTGTCACACATATGCCCCGGCCATCTCTTCTGGCCATCACTATGCTTCCAGTGAGCGGAGGTTCCAAGAAGCCATGGCAGAACTCACCTCCCATTCCTCCTCACCCAAGCATTGTTCAACGCCGTATGGAGCTCCTCACTTCTGATATGCTTACCCGTGCTCTCACTCTGGTTAGCCGCGGCCAACACGATCGCGCCCACACACTCTTGAATGAGACTCGATCAATTCTTAAGGGTCTCGGGAAAGGTGGACTGCCCCCTATTCCTCCTCCAAGCAAATCCACTCCCTCCGCTCCCTCTACACCCCATGCTGCGAACGAGGCGTCACCAGGTCAATCAACCACTCCCGATCGCAAACGTAGCCCTTCACCTCCTGCTTCGGCAATCTCTGGTACCAACGGCCTCCCATCCTCGCAACTGGGCCGTAGCCGGTCCAACGATGGCCTTGGACTTGGTGCTGGAATTGACGCCAATACTGTTGCAGCCCTTGACGCTGAATTAGAGAGCAGCCTCGAGTGGATCAATCATCCTGCTGTCTTTAGTCGCGACAGTCGAAAGGCTGTTTTGCAGGCAATCGGTGTAATCAGCTCCCAGCGAGCCTTTACTTACCGCACACCCATTGAGGGGCTATGGGCTTGCCGCGTTAGTGGTGTCAAAAAGCTCACGGAAAAGAGTCGAGAGTGGCGTGAAGATGGCGGTGGTGAGGGCGGAATTACCGAAGAGTCTTGATCTTTGTCGTCCTTGCTACCTATTTCTTCTTAACTCTTCGTTTACCATCACAGCCGAACTAGTTCTTTTGTCCTATTTTCGGCTTGACTAATGACCGATTATGACTAAAAACACCCAGACGTTCCCCACGTTATACACTTGCATTTGTTGCTACTGCTTCATTACCCTGCTGCTTGCTTTCTTCTGTCGATGAAGGGATGCATTATCTCTCTCGGCTTACTCTGGAATTGTTCGATACCCCCGGAATCTACCAACTATCTGGTGCATATTCGATGTTATACTCTTCGTATATATCTGCTTCTCGTTATCTTGCATTAATAGAACCGCCTTTAACTCACTACAATCGAGCAAATCTAGCTGCACATATGCTAGCGATAGCGCTTTGACGATGTTTAATGGTTCTTATTTGCTTAGGAAGTAAGATGGAAAACGGCCTGAGATGCTTCTGTTTTACAACCGTCGATCAGAATCGTGCGGAACCCTCTTGTGTGATGGGTCTTTTGTGCCAGAGTTTTTTTACTGCTTTATATACTGCGTTTTTTCTTTCTTTCTTTTGGATTTAGGAGCCCATATAAATAGTTGCACGTTCGAAGAAGCTTGACGAGTTCAATGGATGACTATACTTCGCTTGAACCTTCTCTTCGTGACTGCTAGAGTATCGGGGAGTGATAGTCAATGCTCGGTTATAGACGACGGCCTGTTTGGATGTTTTCGACTACAAGTAGGAGCGGAAACTCCGCTGCTTTTGTCTCCAACAGCATTCGCATTACCTTCAAAGATAGAAATCCGCAATCATGATGACAACTCTGACAGAATTGAATGAACTAGAGGATAGCATGGCAGAATCTACACAAGGCTGCTGCGTGGCCATAATTAAATGTGCGCGTGTTTTGACTCTCGTATCTGAGAGAATGTCTAACCAGCCGTGACACTAGGTGATTATCTCACTTCTCATATCCATCGCCCACTTTAAATCTTTTAGCTCTATCCATTCAGTCCTCGTCCCAGTTCTATCAATTCTGATCAGTATAAGCTTCCTACACAAATGAGGAAGGAAACATACAGGGTTGGGTCCCGGGGGCTTTGGCCCACCGGCTTGTCGTGCCACGATGATCTGGTCAACAGACAGGACGGTACGAGCGGCTTCTGTGGCAAGCTTGATAGCCCATTGCTTGGAGATGAGAAGGTCTAGAATACCCTCATCCTTGGCATCGATAGTACCGGTGTTATCATCGTTCTTCGATCTGCGTCAGTGACGGTTTCACCATAAATGGGATCTAAACAAACCTCAATATCAACACCAATGTCCCATGCGTCACTGTTGGCATGAGCTGCGTAAAGCCGGCTAAGAACCTCGGTGGCATCAAGTCCAGCACTCTCGGCAATAGTGCGAGGCACCACCTCAAAAGCCTCACCATACTTCTTGATGGCATACTGGCTGAGGCCAGGAGTCTTCTCGCCGTGAGCTTGTATCCTTTCTACCAGCTCGACTTCTGTAGCACCAGCTCCGGGAACCAATCGGGGGTCACGGGTAATGGCTTTGACGACATTGACGCCATCATCAACAGCACGCTCAATATCATCAAGGTGGTTCTGGGTAGCTCCTCGAAGGACAAGGGTAGCGGTTCGAGTAACCTCATCCTCCTGGCGGAAGACTGTTACTCGGTCACCGCCAATCTCAAGGGTCTCAACAATGTCGATGCTTCCCATCTCGTCGGGCATGGGTGCTCCTAACCGCGCCAAGGGGGTCGCGCCAACAACACGGCAGACTCTTCGAAGTTCGAACTTGCTGAGAATTCGGATGCACAAGATTCCGAATCGGTTCAGGTAGTGCATAGCCAAATCGCCCACTCGCTCGCCACAAACAACGACACGGAGCCCGGAGTCATAGAGCTCCTTGATGGAAGTCTCAAGTTGAGACTCCTCACCCTTTGTGAAATCCATCATCTCTTTGGCGTTATGCAGCAGAACAGTACCCTTGGTCTCAGTCTGTCCAGCGTCGATCGGGCAGGTGAAGACACCAACCTTAGCGCGACTGGCTTTCTTAACCGAACCATCAGGCTCCTTAGGGAAGACCATACCCTTAACGACCCTGCTTTGCTCAAGGCTTCCACCCATGATCTTGACAACGCGGATGTTGTCGACGTTGAAGTTGGCCGGGTTCTTGGGTAGAACGTTAAGAACGGCCTCGGCAACAAGATCAGCGAGGAATTCTTCGTTTCCGTTTTGCTTGCTGGCAATAACAGTGCTGATGGCCTTGCTCAGTTCCTCCTGATCCCGCATGTCCTCAACCTTGTCAACGGCAAGCTCTTCAAGGGTCTCAAGAGCAAACTTCTGGGCTTTTTCATAACCGATGACAATATCCGATGTCTTTAGGCCTATGCGCAGCAGATCCTCTGCCTTTCGAAGCAGCTCGCCAGCGAGGACAATAACAAGGTTGGTAGCATCGCCCATCTCAGCTTCTTGTTGCTGACTGGCCATAACGAGGAGCTTGGCAGCGGGGTGGACGACGTCGAGTTCGCGGAGGATGGTCGCGGCATCAGAGGTAAGAATCATCTTTTGCAAATGGTTGATAACGACCTTGTTGCGACCATAGGGGCCAAGCGAGGTTTGAACGGTGGACGCAATCGCTCTGCAGGCGTCAATGTTGCGGAGGACAGCACCATCTTCGGAGTCGTAGCTATGGAGAAAGAGCGAGAATTGTTAGTCAGGGTCATATAAGTCCATATCTAAATTATTGCGATGGTGAAAGTGGTCTCCGTAAGGAGACATGTAAAGAGGCGGGGAGCTACCATCACAATGAGGGAAGCAACTCACTTGTTATAACCTTGCTTAAACAAGCCCGCGTTAGGGGCGTTGGGGATATTGAGCGACATTTTGACGGCCACAGCGCTTTGAAAGCGACGTTTCTGGTTGTGGCTGTATGAAATATGTCTCCGAGTATGTGTCTGGTTTGAGACTTAAGGTGATGCTCCTGGCGATGGATAGATTTCGTCCACTAGCTTCAATGTCCCACCACTCCAAGTCAGAAAAACTTCCACAGGCGTGGGTGGTCAATTTAGTGGGTAGGTACGTACCCGGCTGCCTGCACCACTTGGAGCTCGCCCCGACCTAGAGGAAAGGAACTGTATGCCTGATGAACACAGTGAACCATTCATGAGAGCTATCCAGTCTGTGGAATTCTAACAGAAATAACAAGGGGAAAAAAATAACAAAAGAAAGAAATGAAAAAGAGAGAGAGAAAAAACATTTATCTTACTAGGCTCAAGGAATCCAGCATCGGCTACCCAAGAATTATTCCAAGAATTGTTTTTAATGTCACAGCCTGGCTTTGAGGGGCAGCTTCAAGGGCTCAACTGCCCAATCATATATGATCGACGCCACAGCCCCCGACGAGTTTGCCAGCCTTGCATGTGGCTGACGACACGACCCGTGAAGCTTTGGCAACCAACAGGAACAGACACCATCACTGAAGCCTCCCCTAGTTGTAGGTGTGCGGCTCGCGATGCCTGATCGACACACTTACTCTTAACACCCTCTCATACTGATTGATACCCACGGCCAGCGCCATTGGTAGCTTCCCTCGCGTTTTTCATGAGTCTCTTTTTTCTTTTTCGCTCCTAATTGATTTCTATATTCATTCAGTACAGAGTAGATTCAAGTGGACACCACCCTCATTGTTCCAGTGAGCCTCGCTCGTCCTCAGAGGTACTCAACAACTAAATCGTCACGCGTCAAACAATTCCTTCCAACCTCACAGCCACCACCGAAAATCGAAGTTACATTCATCAATACTCGACCCAGAATCGAGTCTTTCCAGAAACATATCGTAGAGCAACATCGTTAGCTGTGATTTATAGCCAATTATGCCCGGTAAGTCAGTTGTCCATGAATCACTGGCAATGAAATCGTTCGTGGTGGGTTCTGTTGGGCTACTCCAACCTTCGAACCCACGGCTCAAGTTAAGGCTGAGGCGTATCCCTTGCGCCATCTACCACACGATCTCCATTTGCACTGCGCTTCACAATTACCCACTCTGCTACCTGTCGCGCAGTTCTTGGCTATCGTGTTCACGGTTCTCTGATTATCACCATTGCTTCCACATTAAATGCCCAGCATGCCCATAACCCTCAAGCGCAAAGCACCAGAAGCTGACCCGCCTCCTCACACTCCAGCAATTCCTTCTACCCTCCCTCCTTCCGTGGAGGAAGCCTATCGTCGAAAATGTGTTCAACTTAAGAACCGCACAAATGAAGTTGAAGACGCCAATGATGCCGCCCGACTTCGTCTTGCCCGTATCAAACGCCAGGTCGAAAAGTTGCGAATAGAGCGCGCGTTTCTGCTCGAACAACTCGCAAAGCGCACAAGCGCAAACGTTGAAGACTCGGACGGCAGCCCAAGTCCACCGCCTACGGTATGCTGTTATTTCCTTCCCGCCTCTCATCTCCCCTTGCTTGGCAATCCTCTATCCGGCCTGCCGCGCCTCTACTACTTACGGCGCCCGGTTCAATGTTGATGCTTTTGCGCTTGGATTAGGACTACCAATTCACCATACCAAGTGAGTTAGCTAACCACCAGAAGCCCAAAGATAAGCCTCTGCGTACCAAAAGAGGCCACCGAAAGTCGATGATGCCTGATGCCGACCCCAAGGCACCAGTCGCTGCCTCCTTTACCAACACAGCCGGCTCCCCGACCTCCGAAACCTTCTCACACCCCCCAGAAAGCCAGCCCAAGCCAGCTCATGCCAACGGTATTTCTACGATTGATAACAAAAAGCCCACCAATGCCTTCGAGCTGTTTTGCTTAGAAACACGGCCTATTCTCGAGAGTAAGGAGAAGGACAACGATACTGATCTGAACATCGATGAGGAGCTTGCTCGTGTCTGGAAGGATCTTTCTGACGGCGAGAAAGATGAATACGAGGCAAAATTCGAGCTTGCAATGGCCAAGAGCGCTGATTCGAAAAAAAGCCCCGTATCTGACAAGAAGGATGAGAAACCTGTTGAATCAAAGCCTCTCGCTCAGGACGAGGATGTCGAGATGGGCGACGATACCGAGGATCAAGAAACCCAGGCTGGTGAGAAGGCGGAGGAATGAGAGCATTCATTGGAATTCTCTAGGGGGCGTTTTGGCGGGTATACGATTTCGCATGTTATGGCATCGGCACTTTTACTAGGAATTAGATGTTTTTCACAACAAAGAAGCAGATTCGGAGAAAGATTGACATGGCTCAAGAAACAAAACCTCTTGGCGCATATCGTCTTTAAGTTTCCCCCGAATTCGTCTATCTAATATTTGCGAGCTTTACACCAGTACTCCTGATCCCTGTATTTCGCCTGTTCCATGAGTTATACCACACTGCATTAGACAAAAGTGACAACGTCGAACTCCGCTACATGAATCCCAAAAAAGAAAGGGATGATATACCATAAGTGAATACAACTCATTCGCCAACGTATAAGTCAACCACAATATTAACAGCCGCAACAAGGATTTCTGCTGCAATAAGCACAATTACTGAAAGGAAGTGGTTAGCATATGTTACTTGGCGATGGGACGACTTTTATCATACCGATCCATTCAAGCTTCTCGTCATGGCCATGGCTGAGCTCTCCTTTTAGCACAGCCAACAAATCTGCTATGACATCGAGACGTTCTGTCAGGAGGCCCACACGCTGATCCATCTCCAAATAACTCCTGACGGCTTGGTAGACGGGTTCGAGTTGCGGTTCTACCCAGAAGAGCTCAGGTGTGTCGAGGACTGAGCCGTTGAGGTGAATGTTGATGCGGAGAATGAATAGCTCTCCAATTTGCATATTGATCTGCGACCGCCGGAGTGCAATCTTTCCTGTTGTGGCTATTTGCGTAGGGATATCTTTGCATGTATCAACCGTTGATGCAATCAGCTCTTCAAAGAGCGAGGTCTGTGAACTGTTATCAAACATTCTCGATACAACTTATGTTGGCAAATACACTTACCTTGACACTCTGCGCTAACGCATGAGAAATGGCCAACTTGGTCATGTAGTTGTTCTTGTCGCGAAGAGTGATAAAGTCGTTGTAGATCCGAGCCTGATAATCCTTTGTGTAATAGAAATTGAACAACTCGGTCTCTACGTCATCTGGGGAAAGCTTCTCGGTCTCAAACTTGGCAATTTCTTTAAGGAACCGGGCTTCTTGGGCCGCGGTCATTCCCCAGATGACTACCACTCCATAATCAAACAAGAATACCTCGGGAGTATGAACCTGTATGTCAAAATCGGGATTGGTCTCGCCTATCGAGTCGTGGTCTTCCACCGCCGAGCCCAGCAGATCTGCGCTATCAATGTGAGAGCCATTACCGTTACCATTAGTATTATCATGGGCGTGACCATTGTGGCCGTGGGCCTCTGAGCCAGCTTCTTCTGAGTTTAAGTCAGCCAAGTCGCTCCTCTGTTGTGCGACATCAATGGCGTCACCTCCAGTTGAATGCCGGCGTTCATAATTCTGAACTGGATCGCGACTGCGCGCGTTTTTGAAAGTATAATTATACGGTGTGTATATGCATTCATCGATGAGCTTGGGATTTGCGCCTCGGGTCTTTCCTCTTCCCTTGAAGAATCTCATAAGCGCTTCCATCTCATATCGGTTGGCGGTACAATATGCTGTCACACGTGGGAGTCGGTCTCGGTCCGCTTTTCCTAGTTTCGCTGCGTCCCTTCGTGCAGCAGGATCCTTGATACGTGTATACTGAGAATAGACATCTCTTCCACTCTCCTCGTCTTCCGGGTCGTCTAGGTCGGTATTGGGTAGTAGCTTAAGCTTCTCCGTCTTCTTCGTACTACGCTGAGGACCGATTTTGGGTCCAAAGGATAGATTGGCAACAGCAGGTACCGAGCCTTGGCTATTCCGTCTTCTCAGCTTGTTGTTCAGAGCAGTGAGCATTGGAGGGCCACCAGCCGCGCCGCTGGCGGCGCTGGCCGCTTGATGTCCAGAAGATCGATGTTGGAATTGTTGTCGAGTAGGTTCAAAAGTTCTTGTAACAGGGTTGTCGCTGAAAGTAACAGATCGTGTTCCTTTCGGTCGATTCTCGGTGGTAGGGAGCAATGGCGACGATTCGTTAGGCGCAGCGTCCGATGAAGTGTTATGGGACTCCATTTCGGTTTGGGCTGGCGAAGCTTGATTGATGAGGTCAAGATGAGTTGATTAGAGTCTCGTAGATCGCATGTAGTATAATTATAGTCTGACGCAGCACTCTTCGAAAGAGCGCAGAGATCGATTAAAATAGCGCCACGGGTGTGTCTAGTATGGGCAATACAGGTAGGTTATTATTGTGGTGTTGAGATGAAGAGACTTTCTGAATTAATGATTACTGGCGCTGCTAATGACGTCTGCCAAAGGCTCTACCAAATTTCCGCGACGCGAAGAGACCCACTGAGCTTGCTTGAAAGCTCTTTGTGGGGCAGCTCGGGTACTTTCAGTTGCAGATAAGACTTCAACATAAGGATTGATGCTTCGGACGACACAGATAGAAGTTCCAAAGAAAGAGGGTAGTTCGTAGTCGAATTGGACAAGTTTGCCAAAGTTTTCTATCGAATTGTATAAGACTACCACCAGATTTTTAGTAATAGTATGAAGCTCATGTAAATGGAAATTAATTATAAGATGCCTGAGCCAGAAAACTACCTGCATTAGGTTGATAGATACGGTTCCATCACATGCAAACGTGTCTCATTTTATACTTCGCCAATTATTCAAGCGTCAATGATCTTGACATCTGACCTGAGTCCAGACTTGTCCAAGCGGTCAATCAAACCTTGGCCCAGGCATGCTGGTGTATACGATCCACCATCGAGTTTGATATCGTCCTCAAGAATTGTAGCGGCGATCTCAGCGAGGAGCATCCCTGTCACTGTGAAGGAAAAACAGAAAATGTCAGAAAGAATTGACGGCCTTTCAGTATATTCAACTTACAAAAGTACATGCCACCATGATACCACATACGGCCGAAAGCTGCTTTGCCAGCGACCTTCTCAGAATCAGGATATGCGATGCCACGGTACTCAATTTCATCTTTGGCCGTGTCTTCAGGTTTGGCACCTTCTCCAGGCTGATAAACACGCTTTTTAAGGAAATTCCTCAATGGTGCCACTGATACGAGCAAGATGCCTCCGACAATGAGAAGCCAGTGGATGAAGATCCCGTGGAGCCAGTTGCGGGCTTTCATATGTTCTGTCCAAATGAAATTGGGACCATAAAACTCTTCTTTACGGGATGGCGTAACTGAGAGGAGACCCCAGGTACGTTCGACCACTGCAACATCAGTTGAGTTCGTGACAGAAGTGGTCTGGAGCCCAAGATTTGGGATGGTCTGAACACCAAAAACCATCTGGAGAATGGAGCTCTGGGGCCGCGTAGGCTCTTTATGTGGGATAGGTGACTGGGCATACGGACTGCTCGCTTCCTTGATCTCCTGAAGTGAGAAGACATCCCAGATACTCAAGGCGGTGGCGAGTGTACCACCAGACGGTGCCGAGCTACGACTCAGTCAATTGTTTGATATGTTCCTGTTAGAATGATAGACTCACTTGATTTTGTGGAGAGAAACGGTCACGTCTCTTGTCTGAGAGCCTAGTTCTGTGCGAATTGCCTTGACCATGGTCCATGTAATGAGATCAGCGGGAGCAGACTCAATCCCAGCTTGTGGAATCAGGATGGCGCCTGTCTGTTTGGCAGTTGCTTCGTATTTCTTTATCATCTTGTGAACCCAAGCAGCTTCACCGGTAACATCTACGTAGTGAGTTCCAGCCTCGGCACAAGCCTTATAAGCATGTTCGCCATAGAGACTATACGGCCCAACCGTGGTTATAATTATACAAGTTTTTTTGGCCAGGGCAACCAGATCGGTGTCGTTTAAGCTTGCGACCTCAATGGCTAGGTAAAATCAGCAGTCCATCCTTGGCTCTATGGGAACAAAAAGTTAAGATTCGTCGAGAATACCTGGTTGACGTCGATCAGGGTTAAGCTGTTGACATTCTTGAGCCACAGCCTTCAACTTAGACTCGTTTCGACCCGAAACTGCCCACTTGAGGTCAGTTGCAAGGTGCGTTGTGATATATTCAGCCGTCAGTCTTCCTGTATAGCCTTGTATATGTCAGAATCGGGCCAAGGTCTTGTATGTCAAAGCTTACCAGTGGCCCCAAAAACAACGATGTCGTATTGACGGCCATGATCCTTGATAAAGGGCATGTTAAATCGAAAATTGGCTCAAGGGGGAATTGGTTCACTCAGAGCCGATTGATTAGAGACAAACAATCAATTTTATAGCCTGGGCAACAGTTGAGAAAGAAAAGGTAGTATGTGTTCGAGACGGTCAAGTTGGGGTTTGCTTTCTTTCGTATCATGTTCCCATGCCGAGGGACGATCAGTTGGGCGGTACAGTTGTGGCTGGACACCCTTGTAAGTGTTCAGAACGTTCATTCCGCTCCTGACATCAGCATCTTTTATTACGGTCCTCAACTAACAAATGGGATGCGATGATGCTTTCACATGGGGCTCGGCGACATAATAGAATTTGGCCCTGGCCGAGAAGTGTATCAAGTGAACTTCACTCTTTTTAAGTTCATAGCACTATTCAAACTTCAACAAGAAATTTTTCCAGTCATTTCTTTCGATCTGAATATTGACTGCCATGTATATTTCAGCTGCAACGAAAGATCATGAGTCATGTTCGATGCAACGCCCCGTCTCCCTGAGTCGGAACACGTGAGATCACAGAATCGATGCTCTTGATCTGCCGAGGTTCTTCCGACCTAGCATTCCAAAAATTCAAGAAAGTGGGACCCACTCGCTTCCTGAATGGGTTTGCCCTAAGAACCACAAGTCGTTCTTTCCTCTGCAACATTTTCGGTGTCAGCCTCCAACAGTTGAGCAACATTCACCTCCGCCGTCTTTAATCCTTTCAAGACGTCCACACATTACCTTCAAGATGACCAAGCGAACAAAGAAGGTCGGTGTTACGTATGTATCGCCCTTACATTCAATACTGGAGCAAAAGCTAACAACTGTACAGCGGTAAATACGGTACCCGGTAAGTTTCACGACGAAACCCCATGTCCGAAGCATATGAAAACGATTTCCCTTCCGCTCGTTCTATCACGGCCCCTCTGCTGCCCACGGCTCCCTTTCTGGTATCGGCGACTGTTAATCAAGCAAACGATGCACTTTGATTCTTCAACTAGGCCATCGGCACAAACGGGGAGTTCACGAGTAAGCCTAGGGCAGTACGAGGCAGAAGGGCAGAATAAATATGCAACGACTGGATAGACTGATGCAGCCGAAAACTAACATGTTCGCCTCTAGTTACGGTGCTTCCCTGCGAAAGCAGGTTAAGAAGATGGAAATCACCCAGCACGCCAAGTACACCTGCACTTTCTGCGGAAAGGTCACCGTCAAGCGACAGGCTACTGGCATCTGGGACTGCAAGTCTTGCAAGCGCACCGTTGCTGGTGGTGCTTACACCGTTGCGTGCGTCTTCCCCTACTTGTTAAACAACACATCAAACGACAGACCACTGACCAAAGATTAGCACCCCTGCTGCCGCCGCCATGCGATCGACTCTGCGACGTCTCCGAGAGATTGCTGAGGTTTAAGGTTGGACTCTAGCGGAAGGAGAAAATGGCTTTGCTTTTCGGTATGGTGTACGGGGGAGTATGGATTTCGTGCCTACACTACGAGTCGACGATCTGGACGTCGACATCCGATCTTCGGTCACATAGAAGCCGATCGATTAGCAATGAACACAAAAGAATTGCAGGCTTCGTACCCATCGAACAACTCGCCAGTTCGTGCAAGTACAATATTGACAGACTTTAGACGTCATTTATCAACCAGCGCAGGCGTCCCACCAAACATCTGGAAAATGAACCATGCTCTATGAACCGGTCTTATGCGACAAGCCACCTGTTGTTCGTTTTGGCTCCCAACTGTCTACGTCATGGACAATGCGCTGGGATCATATCCTGTCATAGAAACTCCTTCATCAGTCTTGTCTGCTCTTGGTGTGGCTCATAACTGGTGTAGGATAGTCTCCAAGTGAAGCCGGTTTCCACAGCATTTATTTTTGCTCGGATCCATCTCATGCCCTTGAATCGCAGTATAAGCAGAAGTCTTCCTACCTCGCATTAGCCTGAGTGATTGAAGTCCACTAAGCGATATCCTTTGACTTTGATGGAAGCGCGTCCTCCTCCCGTAGTCTAAACTGCTATGTCTTGAGAAGGGGGGGCATAACTTGCGAAAGAATTCTGTGGCTCGTGAGATATTATGATCAATCACCCTTCAATCACTGAACCGTCCGGTTGAAGAATATCTTAAAACTCAAGCGAGGCAGCAAAGACTTGATGTGGATGTCAGTCTGATAAGTAGAAGCTAAACTAAAGGCAGTATCTGTCACGGGGTCTATTCGGCTCGTCTGTGGGAGGAGAGCTGATCGTGAAGGGCAGGGCAAGTCTTCAAGATATCCTTCGGAGTTTCCGTGTTAGATTACAAACAGGGACAATCATACCGGTGTAAAAATTCAAATATATGTTATAAGATACTATCACCCTTCACGGTGTCTATGTGGGAGCGCTTTTTATTTCCTCACTAAAGATGATGTGCTATCAGGCACTGCACTCGTCGAATACTGGAGTCAGGTAGTTTGACGGGAACAATTCATATCGCTTTATACCAATGCACGTTACCTTCTGTAACAACTGTTGGTCAGTCAGTCATATCCATGAGAACACCTTGATTCCTAAGAAACTTCACTTCAATTCTTATGCTATCACACTGTCAACTTAAGTTCCTTACGTCTTGGCAGATGTTGAAATTCACACTCAACCTTACCTACCTTACCTTACCTACCTTACCTTACCTACTAAGCTAGGTAAGGCAAGGTAGGTAGTACCTTGGCAGGATTTGGGTAGCTCCCAACTATGACAACACACTTCCGCTTGGTGAAGACTCATGCACTCATCTCAAGGAATATTACCTACAAATATCTACGCTCCTTTCATTCTCCTACTTTCATGAGATACCTCATCAAATCTTTGGTTGTTAAAATAACATACCCGATGAAGAGTAATGTTACCAACTACGGTCTTGTGCATCATACCCCTGTCCACCGTAAATAGAACTAATAGGCCCTGCACTCATAGTCAGTCGCGCCAGCTTGCAATAAAAAAAGGCACCTTGTGCTGAACCAAAAGACTAGGGACGGTATCGAGTCCGAGACTCGGAAAACAAATGAAAAAGAACTCTAAATCCAGAGGTCCTGGTGCTCTCATGGCGCACGATAATACAAACTACTCAGAAAGGGTAAGGGAATAGTTATTACGTGCTCAGGCGTTTCGGTTCAAGAGACTAGGTCACAGTATAATGAGCAAGCTTCACGCGATCAAGAGTCACCCGTCATCAGGGTCCCTCTCCACCGTGCATTTATTCTGCTTTGTATGCACACAACCTAACATCTATTTCTTCCAGGTGGCGCTGATCCAGGACCGAAAAGCGCTCATTGGCCCCGATCACGTCCCTACCAGGCTCCTAGGCTCCGTAGCAAACCAATACCCATTCCATTAGAGCTGGAACTCTTCCTCTTATTTTCCTTTGCCTTTCTTTGCCTGCAGGGCTCCTGTCCACTAATGCATCACCATTCGGGTGTCAACTTAAGCCAGCCTGCCAAGTTACGGTACTTTGCCCGCCCAAAAACAAGCCATCCCGCCTAATCGATCACGACGGTACTCCATCCATCCCATCCCATTCCCTTTTACCATCATCACCGCCCGCTCGAATCGACGGCTCGACTCGACTTTATTTAACTCGATCCTATTTTACATGTTTTCATCAAGATACGATCTGTTTTATCAAATTCGACATCATGTCTGAAGCGGAACAGTGCATCATTTGCCTGGATCCTCTGCCCCGACCCTCGGCTGCCCTCCAAGCTCAAGCTGCCCTTACTGTAGCTGCGAGTGGTGCTGCTGCTGCTGTTTCTGGTGGCGAGCCCGCATCTGCACCAGAGTCCGCGCCTATTCCTGCCACAACCACCTCAACCTCCGATGTTCTGGAGAATGATTCAAATTACTTGAACATAGTCGCTTCACTTGACGGATGTAATCACATTATTCATGATGCATGTATTCGATCATGGGCACAAAAGACAAATACATGCCCAATTTGTCGTAATCCCTTCCATTCAGTTCAAGTATACAATGGGGTCGATGGTACGTTGAAAGCTTATCCTCTTACTTTACATATGTTAATTCACTAACGCTCTCGCTTCTACAGGAACCACGATCTCAAAATACGATGTCCAAGATAAAAAACAGGTTGCCGAATTCGATGTAAGACAGTGGCTTGGCGAAAATCCTGAAGTTGATGAAGAAGAACAAGGCAACCCATGCCCTATTTGCAACTCTTCAGAGAGAGAAGACGTCCTTCTCTTGTGTGATAGCTGCGATGCGGCCTACCACACGCATTGTATAGGCCTTGATGCCATTCCAGATGGTGACTGGTATTGCATGGAGTGCTCTCATCTTTTCCAGCTTGTGGAGGAGCCAAGGACTGCAGAATCTAGCGAACAACCTCCTCGTCCTTCATACGTGCGTCGTCCGAACCCCCGAAACGTTCGCGGCTATCATGTACGAACTCGAGAACGATTAAGGCGAGCCCGCCGACAAGCTCGAAATGTTGAGTGGCAAGGCGCCTGGGGTCAATTCTCCGGGCGTTTCTACGAGATGAGCGACTTGGATCTGGACAATCACGATGATGAAGTTGAGGAACTCGAGCAATACAGAAGATTCCAAGAAGCCGGGCGGCGCGAACTCGAACGTTGGCAGCAACGAATGGACATCGCCCGCCGCTTGGGTGCCCGTGAATTTATAAACAACATGCCTCCTGCTATCAGCGAACGCCTCCAGTCAGCACCAGAGCCAGTACAAGAAACGGCCGACGAAAGACGAGCTTGGGGTGCTTTGGAACGTGCTCGCGAAACGGAGGAACCCAGCACCACTTCTCGTAAGCGCAAAACAAGGTCTGTAACTGCGTCGCCTCACGAACCTGTTCAAGAACCGGAAAGGAAGCTCAAGCGCCCTCGAACACGTCGTCTTCCTACCCAAAACGGTGAAGGTTCGAGCTCCGTGTCTTCCCCAGCACCTGTTGGGCCCTCGTCAACAAGGGCAGCCACCAATGGATCTTCATCGAGGAACGGTATTGTCGACCATAGTGGTATCGACCCTCCTTTGGTTTCGTCGCTACTGAAAGAGCTTGAGCCAAGCATCATGTCTGAGGATGAAACCATTACCACCAATGGGTGGCGGCATGCACCGGAGGCTTCCTCTCCAGCCCTCTCTCCTGCGATTTCTCCATCACCATCAGCTTACAGTAGCCCCCGGGCTCTTTCCCTTACTCCTCCTCCTATGCCAAACTTCAACGGCCGACCAACTTCACCAACACTCTCGCTCAGCAGTACTATTCAGCCTCGATACGCCCCTGCGAATTATTCACCTACTCGTTCAAGTCGTGACCATAGCGACTCGGAGACGCGTTCAACCAGACTCCCTGCAAACTATTCACCCACCCGTACCAATAATGACAATCATGATTCGGAGACACGTCCAACCAAGCTCCCAGAGAGCCGACCGTTGGAACTACGACAACCACGACCACGTCGCCCATCTGAGGTGTCAGCACAAAAAGAGGAACCGTCAACAGAATCAAACATCACACAGGAAGATAAAATCAGCATAAATGAGATTGTCAAGGGTGCATTACGACCACATTGGCGGTCCAGAAAATTAACAACAGAGCAATACTCGGTTATTAACAGAGACATCTCAAGAAAGCTTTACGACGAGGTGAAAGGCGCAGCATCATTAAGCGATGAAGCCCGTCGGCAATGGGAAAACAGAGCAACCAAGGAGGTCGCTCAAGCAGTTTCAGAATTGTCTGCTTAGCTTAATGATAGAGTGAGCCAATGCGGGTAACAGAGTTAAGCAGGCGTTCAGGCATTATCCAGGGGGTTCCATGTGGTTCGATACCCAGCATCTTTGAAAGGCGGGCATGATTCTTTGCATTTTGATAGCGTGGTGTCACAACGGAGTTGAGATCGGGTATCAACGCGCGTTCGGGATTTGTACAGATATATCGTACGTTTGGGTCATGTTTGTATATGGTTCTTATGCCACTAGGTAGTTTCATGTTCTAATATGACCTTCTCACTGCCGCATGCCATGTGTTGTTCGCTAACGTAAAAGTGGTTGCAACTTTGAGATGGCGTAGTAATCGGCTCTAATCCAGCATTCATCACACTTAGTGCGTTTGTATTGTAACGGGGCATATTTGAGAGCAGAGTGTCACATAACTCCATTGACTAGGGAAGACGCATTGTACTAGGTAACCATATTAAATCATCTTGAAATGAGATAAAATGTCAGCAGTATCTATCTAACAGAACCCGGTAGGATAAAGAAATTTCTTGCAGGCCCCGCTAGCGAAAAAGACTGCGGAATTCTTCTCGGCACACGTAAATGATCGAGACGTTCTGGAGGTGGAAACAGGTCTTGACGATAAGGAAATGGTGCCTTGGGAAGAAAAGAAAGGAAGAAGAGGGGAGAGACCAGGGAATTTATTCACTTGATACCTATTTGGAAGCTGTGGATATGGCCTTGTTGCCTAAGGCGTAACATTCACGGGTCCGCCCAGGACTGAGGACTGGGGCATGTCCTGGCAGTACGTACCAGTTCCGGGCGGAAAAAGTTCGAGAAGTCGTTGTTGAATATCACCATCTAGCTTCTTATCACCCAGTCGAAACGTTGGGAGCCACAACCCACGGAGCGAAGGTAGACAGAATGACAGCTTCGAGTCGGGGTACAAAAGCCGCTCAGGCTGTGCTATCCAGTGAGTCCATTTGATCCCGTCACCTGTCTCAATTGGTATTCTTATGCCCAATTATTGATCATCTTGAAACCCGCTCAAAGACTCATATAACTAACAGAGAAACATCTCAGCTTCTCCTAATCTGTGCGCACGATGCGCTTCGTCTTCTGTCGTATCTAGACTCCCAGCCCGACTCTACTCATCCGTTGCCGCAGCCGTAGCGAAAACACCCACCGATGCCTCAACTCCAGCACCCTACGATGTTCGCTCTGGTGTGATTCTCACGCGCCCACCTCTAGTGACACGGAAACTCCACCCTTTTGAGAACGCTTTCTTCTTTTATCAGAAACGCCTCGAGGAACGTCTTAACACCCCTTTTATCACAGGTATTTACTTTAAGCCTGATACGGCTCGCCGTTTAGACTGGAACATCAAGGTCCAGGAGCGTAAAGGCACTGTGGCCAAAGAGCTGGGCGTTTACAATGGAAAAAGTTCCAAGGCATGGGACGACGAATTGAGGGTTGGAGATGAGCTTAGCAACCAGGAGACCATTGTCAAGTCCTTGCTCAAGGATGCTGAGGCTCGTGTCAGTGATGATGCTGAGGTTATCGCTCCTGAGGATGTTGTTCCCGTTGAGCCTCCTGCGGATCGTGTCACTGAGTCAGATCTTAAGGGGGATGTTCAAAGACTTGATCGTCAACTAGATCGGACCCTTTATCTTGTGGTCAAGGGTAAGGATGGCTGGGGTTTCCCCGCTGATCTGATTCCTAAGGATGAAAACCTTCACGAGGTAAGATACATTCAGAGCAACCTGTTCGTTGGTACTAAATCTCCCAATAGTCCGCCAAGCGAGTCCTCGACCAGGCTGCTGGTGTCAATATGAACACATGGATTGTCAGCCGCGTGCCAGTCGCCCACGTCGTCTCAAGACCCAAAATAACTGCCGACGGCGTCGTTCAGAAGAAAGGTGAAAAGACATTTTTCATTAAGGGCAGGATAATGGCCGGACAGGCTGATCTTAAGGATAACCCCTTTGGCTACACCGAGTTCAAGTGGCTGACTCGCGAAGAGCTGGAAAAGGAGTTGCCGAAGGATTACTGGAAGGGGGTACGAAACATGATGACTGATCGGTAAAAAAAAGAGACCGAGTAGAATTGGCAGTGTGGATGCTGCGTGTATAATTACCATGTATACTTGCTGTACAGAAAATCAAGACGCCGCAAAATGTAACTTGGGTCTATTTCCATGCACATTTGTCTCCGGGTCATCGGCAGGCGAAAGCCATGCGTATCAAGCTATTACCATCAAGAATACCATATCGAATAAGTAAGAGAAAAGCCCAGAACTAACATTCATGGAATCGCCAGGGTGTTGGCATATGTATGTTGGTCAGATAGCTTAATCACCTCATGGGGGCCATAAAAGCTTCACACTTGGTTTCGTTCTTCCTAAGAATAACAGGCGATAAAGCAGCCGAAAAATCTCATCGTAATCGCAAAAGGGATAAGCCTCAAGCCGCCCAACGCCAGTCCGTCATCACCCTGTATAATTTTACATACAAACCCGTTGATTAGTCCACCACTTTCACCCGCTCAAGTAGGCTTCGCTTGACCCTCAACAAACTCAAGAGCCTGCTCCGTACTGACACAGTCGATTGAACTGGTCTTGTTACGGAACGTTACGCCATAACATCTGTCGGCGACGTGAACTATCTCAGGTCGGAACGTGGTGCAAATGAACTGAGTACCAATCTCCTTGGAAATGGACTCAAGGAGAGATGCAACAGCTGTACGATACTGGGCATCCAAATTGGCATCCACCTCGTCAAAGATAACCATTGGACTGCTCTCAGTAGCCTGGAGGGCGAAAATAAGGCAAAGAGCACATAGACCTGCTCATATTAGTGGCTAAGTATAGAAAGGGGAGCGGTATGCCTTACTCTTCTGTCCACCGCTGAGCTGCTGGATCTTCTGCTGTTCATCAAGGTGTTTTGAGTTGAATGACACACTGATCCCGACACCAGTGTAGTTTTCAACACCCCGTGCCTCTCCGTCTGATTCGTCGGCGGGTTCTTGACGACGATCCGCCCGTCGTTGAATGAGCAGGCGGCCATGACCGGCAGGCACCAACTTGCCAAAGATAGTCGTGAACTCTTTGGAAACTTGTTTAAACGTCCGCTCTATGGCCTCATCTTTTCGGCGGTCAAGATGCTCAACGAGTACCTCGATCGATTCCTGAGAGTCATCCAACTCTTTGCGCCGTTTCATAAGCTGATCTTGTTGAGTTGTAAAGTTGTTATACTGTTCAAAGGCTTTTTTGTTCACGTGCTTGTACTTCTTCAGTGCGTCATTCACCTTCTTAATCTTGGTCGACACCTAACGGCATATTAGTCACTTCCCAGTCGATCAGGGATGGGCAAAACTTACTTGGTTAGGGTCCATGTTTTCATACTTGTCGAAGGCTTCTTCTGGAAGCACGCCTAGGTCACGAATAGTTTGAGCACATTCGGCTGCTTGTGTTGTCAAAACAGCTTTCTTTCGTAAGCTCTTGTCCATCCTCTTCTGCTGCTTCTCGATCCTCGCGGATATTTCACTCTGCGCTTGCTCTAGCTGAGCCCTCTCATTCGCCAGTTCTTCAAGTCGCGCTTGTGCATTATCCATTTTGGCTTCAAGTTCCTGGAGGCTTGCCTCGATAGCTTTCTGTGCTTTCTGTGCCTTCTTGAGTTCCCTTTGGGCATCCTTCAGCCCACCACCCGAAGACCCAGATGTCGAATCTTCAGATGCCTGGCTAGTGAGTTGATCAAGCTTCATCCGCAGGTTTTGGCGGAGATCCACCTCAAGAAGCTGCTTCTGTCGTTCCAGGTCACGCCGGGCTCGGCTGAGCTCATTCCATTGCTTTTGGAGCTCCTGGGTGCTTGTTCCAAGTTCTTCTAGCTGACGTTCTTCAGCGGAAGTTAGGGTCTTCTTGAAGTCGGACCGAAGCTCAGCCTCATGTGCAGCCAGGTCTTCCAAGAAACTATTCATGTTCTTCTCGACTGCATCTCGACGCTTGACAGCTGCATCGAGATGGCTACGCTCTTTTTCAAGATGCTCAGACTTATTGGCCAGTTCATGCTTCAAAGGTTCAAACCCGTCGACAGCTTGTCGTAGCCTTTCCTTGGCCTTTTGTAATTCTGACATAGCAGCAGTGATCTCTTGATCCTTGGCCTCTGTCTGTTTTCGGATTTCACGAGACTGCGCTAATAAACTTTCATATTCGTCCCTCCATCTGTTCACGGCTTGTACGGCTTGTAGGCGCGACTTTCGAGGGTCAATATATCCACCAGTCATAGCACCCCTTTTGTTGGTTGTGTCACCCTCAGCAGTGATACCGTCAACGCCATGGCTTCTTGCATATTGACTTGCTACTGTGAGGTTCGGACATACAACAACTTTTCCAAATACTTGCTGGAAAGCCTTCTCGTACTCTTGGTCATAGTTGATCTTGCTTAAAAGAGGCACGGCATCATTGGACCTGGGAAGCTTAATCTGTCGGGGTCGTAGTTGGGCAAGAGGCATAAACGTAACGCGGCCTCCTTGTTGTCTGTATAAAGTGTTTGCGAGATAGGTCGCTGTATCTGCGTTGTCAACGACATAGTGGAAGAGACTGGCACCGGCAATCTGCTCCACAGGAAGTCTGTAGGCATCACTGACTTCAAGCAATTCCGCCAATGTTCCATAGGCTCCTGGAATATCTTGCTCTTGCTTCAATCGTCGGATCGTTGCCAGACCACGTGCGGTAGCTCCATCCATTGTGTGAGCCAACTCACGTTCAGCTGCCTCCTTCTCTTGCCGAGCATTGGCTATGACTGAGTTGAGTTTGTCATCCTCACGACGGACAAGTTTTCTTTCGTCGTTAAGCTTGTCTAGAACGTCGCTAGCCTTGGCAACCTCCTCTTCAAGTGCTGTTTTCTCACCACGGAAGTTGGTCAACCGACTCCGCAAATCAGCAACATCTTGTTCTGCCTGTGCGATTGATTGGCGGACCTTTTCCACTTCTTCGTCTGCGTCAATTTTGTTGGCTTTTTGGGTGCTAATATTGAGTTCAAGTTCTTGTATCTCTTTCCGTAACCATGCATCACGCTCAGACTTGTTTCTGAACTGGGAACCGCGGCTCTGTTTGGCAAACAAGCGATTACGTGTAGCTTCGGCATGGTCAAGTTGTCGTCGGATTTCGTCCTCCTCTTGTTTCTTTTGGTTATAGGCTGGTAAGATGGTCGAGAGTTGCTGTTCCTTGGATGCGATCTCATTCTGCACCGACTCAAGTTCAGCAGCATGCTGTGCTCGGGCTTGCTCCTGTGCAGATTGACCTTCCCTCAAGTTCTTGACCTTCATCTCAGCCTTGGCTGTGGTCTTGGCGACATCACGCCTGTCTTCCTCGAGTTGTCGCCTGTCAATCTGCAGAAGCTCCATTTCTCTCCGCAGATTGTTAATTTCTGAATCAAGTCTTGATATCGCCTTCTCTCCCTCAGAGTACTCTGCTCGATTGGTATCAGAACTATCGATTCCATCTTGCCGAGCGTTATCGAGATCGTCCAGGGCTGCTTGAATCCCGAGTTGTATGTTGTGGTAGTAGGCGTATTCGAGGCACCGTCTCTCTCTGTCTTTGTCTTGAAACCCTCTGAGCTCTTCCTTTTCTTCCTCGAGCTCGCTAAGCCTTTCCTTGATGTACTCTAGAAGTTCGTCTATTTTTTCTCTCTTGTTATTCGTCTCGTTCATAATCTTGAGCGACTCCGCACGACGCGTTTCATACACCTGTGTTCCCGCTACCTCTTTCAACAAGTTGAGCCTGTCGGACTCTTTCATGTTGGTCAAGGCCGTGACTCGTCCCTGAGGCACAATGTAATATGGGTTTGATCGCGAAAATCCGGCCGCTTCGAGCAGGTTCATGACGTCGTTTTTGGTGACAACCTTTCGATCAACGGAGTATTCATCTTTCTTCAAGCCAATCGTGCGGCGGAGAATGACATCTTTGTTGCCGGTTGGAAATCGATCGTCGCTGTTGTCGAAAATGATCTCTACATATGCCGACATGACAGCAGAGCCTGAGCCCTCATGGAGGAGGCCCTGGCGCTCTTCGCGGCTCATTTGCGTATACGCATCGCTCAGGACGAAGCGAATGGCTGCGAAGAAGTTACTTTTTCCGGAGCCATTGCGACCAACAATCACATTGGTTTTGGGGGAGAATGGTTCAATGACAGTCTGGTCCTTGTAGCTATCGTGGCATTAGCAGTGAATAATATCGGGTTGTGGAAATGAGGGCCGCAACAATACCCACGTACCTTTTAAAGCCCTGGATAATGATTTGCTTGATGTACATGGTTAACTGCGCCGGCGCTCCTGCGCAACATGCGAGAAGTTAGTATAATTGTATTGCGAGAGGCAGCACGGTCTTGACAGGGTATGCGGTCTGCAGGTGTTGTAGGTGATGTATGCGACTTGATGCGATTTGACGCGTCGGGTTGGATACCGCGATCAAAGTGGTTGGGCGTTGGCGCGTTGTTGGGGTGGAACGCGGGCTCTGCCTGATAAGCTAGGCACGATACATTCCATTTGTTCTCATCTTGGTGGTCTGTGCTCTAATTGTCGTCTTGGTCATCCTATTATTTTATCCTTGTCAGCGATCTGCATCATTCTAGATACCTGGTGTTACCTATCTCAATTTAAGTATATGAATTGAGGCAGCTTGGGGCGTTTCACTTAGGTCGGCGGTATTAATTCCTTTATCTCAGTGCAGTTCTAATTATATCTGTATACCTAGTAAGCTCGCAACTTCAATACTAAGTCACTGGCTTTGCACTTCCTGTCGCAGGTTGAAACCGAAAGAGCTGTCCTCAGCCGGGGTACTCATTATTTCCATGAGTACGCCTACTAAAGCATGACATATATTTTAGATACCTATGAATGGCTATCGCGCCAGATTTTATTAAACACTAATTCGGAGCGAGCAGATAACTAACAAGACTTAGCTTTCTTTATTTAACCACCTTTAATCTTATATGGCAGCTTAATATCAAATTGGTCTCTCGCTGTTATATACAAATGTATTTATTCCTGCCAATTTAAGTTGTGTATCTCGGTGCTATAACACCTTTTTATTTTTAAACTTGACATATTGAAAGAGCCTGATTCCAGTCCTGTTCCCAGCTTGGCGCCAGAATATGCTCAATGCTGCACGGATATGACTAGACGTAGAATCATCACCAGGATATTCGGGTTTAATAGAAGACTTTAAATATTATAATTAAACAATGTAAACATGGCTAGAATTTTATGACTGCAGCGTTGAGATGCTGGCTGCATATACCTAGGGTAGATTGAAAACCCAAGGTATGCAGATAGGAAGCAATCGGATTAACTATTGACCCGCATGATGACTTTTGCATTACCACTGACCTTACTACCTAGGTACGTAGTAGGTACAGCACATTCATCAGCAAAGATCATCATGAGGCTGGTGCTGCCTTATTGTCCTCAGCACGGTTAGGCCACATCTTAAGTGGGCCTGCCAGTCGAGACGAGCTCTAAGTGGATATACTAGGCTGAAGTTGACCAAAGGCAAGCCAGCAAAAAGCAGACAAGAAAAAGACCAGGGGCTGATTCACAACGCTAGCAGGCAAGAGGGAAATTAAGCGAGCGCAACGAAAGAAACCGTTGGCCGTGCTCCCCAAAGCCGCGCCGCGTGTATAAAAATACAAGCACTCACTTATAGAAGACCCGGCCTGCCCTCCACCCCGATTTTCCCAGCTGGCCACCCGGAACCACAGCAGCAGCTTGCCCAAGCGGTAGCAGCAACCAAGGAAAAGCACCGATCCTGCCTACACAGGCAATCGCAAACTTCCAGTACGACAGCAAACCAAAGCTGCACCCACTTTTATTTTCAATTATCTTTTTATACCCGGTCGATTCCCCCCTATTGACAGCTGTTATATACAGCAAACGGACACTTGGCCACCCAATCCAATTCAAGTCATCTAGATCCTACACCAACAACCCCAGCCTTTCCAAGCGCCTGCAGCCTGGCCAACCAGAGCCACTTGAAGACTTTAAACTGCCGAACATCGTCACGACTGATCGGCTACGTCTCATTGCAGCGCCTCTCTCTGCATAACATCACCACATCCACCCTAATCTGACCTTTAAGTGCCGATGCTGTATGCAGTATAGACAAGGGGATCGGGACATCTTTAACAATCAGTTCGATTTGGCCGGGAACCTCGGCAAGCAACATCTGGAATTGACAACTTTGCTGGGTCTTACAAACTCAAACACAGTGGTGCGCATGAGCTTTGGAGGCTTGACGCCGCATTGCATTGAACTCAGTCGGTAAGTCGTGGAATGCCTTGCACTTTATTCAAATTTCTCTACATGTTTGTTATCATCGCCCCACCGAGAAATATACCTTTTGATCCCTTGATATGGTATCCCCCTACTGTGTCATGCATCCATGATTTCTTTATTTTATTAATATCTCATTTCACAAATTGGTTGCACTCCTCCAAACCCTTTCAGTTGTCATCCCACAATCTCCACCACCCGAATAAAATCGAGAGTGACGCTTGCCGAACCAAGTTCCTCTCCGCTGTGCCTTCGGTCTCGTCTAACCACCGGATGCATGCATCTCACACCCGACGGCCCACTGCATCCGTCGCGTCGCGCTACACGATTCCGCCGCGCCGGGTACTATATTGACACAATCTTCATATCACCCGTTTTGTTGATGGCTTGAAATTTACTAAGGAGCTTACAAACTGACAACTGGTGCAGCGATCGAGATGTCATGATACGCGCATAATATTACTTCCAACTAATACACACGATGGCTTCGAGGTAAGTGTTTCCAAATGTCACAACTACATAGTGCCTGTATACTGACGCTCCATATAGACTTGACAGATTAGTCACGTAAGTGTGCATCATTCCCCTATTTCAATTGGATGATCATAAAACCCCTGGAACTATAAAATCACTGGGCATTGTGGCATCTAGAAGCGTCCTCAATCTCCCTGTGCTATATGAGAACGAAACTGACAGATTTGTAGAATCCTCGAAACGGGGAGTACGAGACTCATCCGTGATACTGCTGTTAATCAGCTTGCTGATTGGCAAAAGCAACACCCTGATGAATTATTCAATCTTCTTTCCCGTGTCGTGCCTTATTTACGGCACAAAGAATGGGAGACGAGGAGAACCGCAGCTGCTGCCATTGGAAAAATTGTAGAGCATGCCCCTATTTACGACCCAAACTCCGAGGATGCGCCTGAGGAAGCTAAGAAGGAGGAGCCTGTTCCCGAAAACGGACACATCAAGAAGGAGGAGGATGATGATGACACGAAAAGGATAGATGACGGTCTCTTCAAACTAGAATCCCTCAACGTGGAGATGATCCTCAAGTATGGCAAAGAACTACTACGTGGTGGTGGTATCGAATATGGACTAGCATCGCTTGATCCGCAAGCGCGACTGATACATCAAAAGAAGACGCTCAATGGACGATTGGGTCTACTCGGAAGGAAGTACGAAGACGAAGAAATCGCATACACAGGTGGCGACAACCTTACTGCCCCGATGACTCCAATGGACGCCACGAATGGACATGGACATGGCCGTACTGATGGACCTGGTGCGCAATCACAAGCGCCTGAAGAGTCTCAACTTAGTTCTCGGCAACTTAACGTACTGAAACGGAAACGCAAAAGAGAGGCAATGAAGGCATCCCAAGGTAAGGGAGGGTTCGGGGACCTTTCTGTTAGGCGCTCCATGACATCGGGATCCGAAAATCTTGGCGACGACATGCCTATGCCAGATGGAGACGCCAAGAAGAGCAGCAAAGTCAACGACTACTTCAATCTTGATCGCCCTGCCGATGTTGATGAGGACACTAAAGTTGTGAGCGAGTTCAAAGGACCAGTGATTCCCATAAAGTCCGAGCTAGAAGCAGAAGAGACTATGGAGGGCGCCGAGTGGCCATATGACCGGCTATGCGACTTCCTTAAGGTGGACCTGTTTGATCCCTCCTGGGAAACTCGACACGGAGCTGCAATGGGCCTCCGTGAAGTTATCCGAGTGCATGGCGGAGGTGCAGGGAAACTACGCAACAAAACAAGGATGGAAAATGATGCGCTTAATCGGAAATGGCTCGATGATATGGCCTGCCGTCTGTGCTGTGTACTAATGCTTGATCGCTTCACTGACTACAGCTCCGATACCTCCGTGGCACCGATTCGGGAAACGATTGGACAAACTCTCGGATCCGTTCTGAAACACCTGCCGTCATCATCTGTTTACAGCACCTTCAAAATCCTCTACAGGATGGTTATGCAAGAAGACCTAAAGCTGGATAGACCGGTTTGGTCTGTGTGTCATGGCGGGATGATTGGCTTGAGATATGTCGTCGCGGTTAGAAAAGACCTCCTTCTCCAGGACAGCGACATGATTGATGGCATCATAAAGACTGTGATGAAAGGCTTGGGTGATATGGATGACGATGTCCGTTCTGTCAGTGCCGCTACGCTTATTCCCATGGCGAAGGAATTTGTCACTCTGCGACCCACACAACTCGAGGGACTCGTCAACATAATCTGGGAAAGTCTTTCGAACCTTGGTGATGACTTGAGCGCTAGTACTGGTCGGATCATGGATCTGCTCGCGACTCTCTGTGGTTTCCCCGAGGTACTCGAAGCAATGAAGGCATCAGCTGCTCAAGATGAGGAACGATCCTTTACCCTGCTCGTTCCTAGACTCTACCCCTTCTTACGCCACACCATCACATCGGTGCGGGTAGCTGTGTTGAAGGCCTTGTCGACTTTTGCAAAACTTGATGCAGAGACGTCTCAGGGCTGGCTCAATGGTAGAATCCTGCGATTGATCTTCCAAAATATCCTTGTTGAAAGAGACCGAGACGCTCTCAACATGTCTTTAGACTTGTGGACCTCTTTAGTCGAAAGCCTGGCCAGCAAGCCTGCTGTTCTCGCAGACGAATTCGCTCCTCATATCGATCCTATGATGCAATTGACTCTACACCCGATTGGTGTTTCGAGAAACCCAATTCCAATGAATGCCACGTTGTTTCAAAAGCCATCTGGTGGCACATATACTATGCCTGGAGTTAGTCAGCACACACCGCGGAAGCCTTCGTCTCCCGATGGATCTGATCGTGCTCCCAAACGCCGCAGAAAATCTACCAAGGTCGATGATACTCCTACAACCAGCCTTACACACGATGTTGATGGCCACATGATGCAAGGCGATGTGGATCTTGTTGGCATGGATGTGCTAATTCGCTCTCGGGTGTCAGCTGCTAAGGCAATGGGTTTCATCATGTCTCGAGTCCCTGCCGCCAGCCTGGATGACTATGATGCATTGTTAATTCCTGGCCTAGGATCAGCGTTTTCTTCCAGCCAGATGACAGCATGCGTTATTATCGACGAGTTTGCCATAAACAGCCAACACTTGGGCGATTCTCCTCGTTATCTCGAGAACCTGCAGCGTATCATCGATTCAGAACGACCAGCAGCATACAGAGATCTTGTCAACTTTATTCAGCGAGTTAGAACACAATGCCAGCAGCTCATTCACCTCTTCAGAGACCATGGCAAGGTTTCGCACAGCAAACTCCCAACACTGCCTGTCGTAGTCCAAGGAGAAGCAGAAGCTGGTCCTAATGCATTTTCTATTGCGACTGCAGAGAAATGTATTGGTGATGACTACGAGAAACTGAAGAAGGCCATGCCCCCTGGTCAACGTCTCATTGCGAGCCAACAACTATCCGACGCTCGTGATATGACTATCTTGGCCATTGAAGAAGCTAAGTCCGTCAAGGCAGCTCGCGACATTCGTGTCAAGGCAGCAGCAGCGTGTGCTTTGGTTGGCATGAAAGTGCTTCCAAAGAAGCCTAGCCCATTGATCAAGGGCATCATGGACTCTGTCAAAATGGAAGAGAACCAGCAACTTCAAGTTCGGTCTGCTGACACGATTGCAAGACTCGTGCAGTTGTTCACTGAGAAGGGCCGAAAGGGACCAGCCGATAAAGTGGTATCCAACCTGGTCAAGTTCTCTTGTGTTGAAGTTGCAGAAACTCCCGAATTCCCAGTTCATGCCAGTAAGACTGATTGTATCCTGTCCATGCAGAAGGAGGAGGACCGTGTCGATCACCCAGATGCTGCTAAATGGGCCCGCGAAGCTAAGGCTGCCCGAATCACTAGACGAGGTGCAAAGGAAGCCCTTGAAATTCTCTCTAGAACTTACGGTGCCAGCCTACTTGAAACCGTTCCGAGCCTCCGCACATTCATGGAAGAGCCTCTGGTCCGTGCTTTCATGTCTGAGACTCTGCCCGCAGAGGCCAAGGATCCCGAACAGACCTTTGGACAAGAGATTGTCGACGCCATGTCTGTCATTCGTACGATGACGCCAACATTGGATAAGGCCCTGCAACCATTTATCATGCAAATGATGCCTCTTGTTATCAAAGCCTTGCACTCTGAACTCTCAGTCTTCCGATATATGGCTGCCAAGTGTATGGCCACAATTTGCAGTGTCATGACTGTAGAAGGTATGACAGCACTGGTTGAGAAGGTTCTTCCCTCGATCAACAATCCTGTTGACCTCAACTTCCGACAAGGAGCAATCGAAGCCATCTACCACCTGATTGCTGTCATGGGAGATACCATTCTCCCATATGTCATCTTCTTGATTGTACCGGTTTTGGGACGAATGAGCGATTCTGACAACGAAATTCGCCTCATTGCAACAACCTCCTTTGCCACGCTGGTCAAACTTGTTCCTCTCGAGGCCGGAATTCCAGACCCGCCCGGATTGTCCGAAGAGTTGCTGAAGGGACGAGACCGTGAGAGAACTTTCATTGCCCAACTGTTGGATCCAAAGAAGGTGGAACAATTCCAGATCCCTGTGGCCATCAAGGCTGAGCTACGATCCTATCAACAAGAGGGCGTCAACTGGCTCAATTTCCTCAACAAGTACCATCTTCATGGTATTCTTTGCGACGACATGGGCCTAGGCAAGACCCTACAGACGCTCTGTATCGTAGCAAGCGATCACCATCAGCGTGCCGAAGAGTTTGCGAAGACACAGGCACCGGATGTCCGCAGGCTGCCCTCACTAATTGTCTGCCCACCCACACTTTCAGGTCACTGGCAACAAGAAATCAAGACGTATGCGCCATTCTTAAGCGTGACCGCATATGTTGGTCCGCCTGCGGAGAGAAAGGCCATGAAAGATAGGCTTGGCGAGACTGACGTCGTAGTCACATCTTACGATGTCTGCCGCAATGATGCCGAGGTTCTTGACAAGCATAGTTGGAACTACGTAGTGCTCGACGAAGGCCACCTGATCAAGAACCCGAAGGCCAAGATCACGCAGGCAGTCAAGAGGCTGGCAAGTAACCATCGCCTTATCCTCACAGGCACGCCCATCCAAAACAACGTCTTAGAGCTTTGGTCTCTGTTTGACTTTTTGATGCCTGGTTTCCTGGGTGCCGAAAAAGTCTTTCTGGATCGCTTTGCGAAACCCATCGCTGCAAGTCGATTTAGCAAGGCATCATCAAAGGAACAGGAAGCGGGTGCTTTGGCGATCGAAGCCCTTCATAAACAGGTACTTCCGTTCCTTTTGCGACGTCTTAAAGAAGAGGTCTTGAATGATCTTCCGCCAAAGATCTTGCAGAACTACTACTGCGACCTGAGCGACTTGCAGCAGAAGCTCTTCGAGGATTTCACAAAGAAACAGGGTAAGAAGATCCAGGCAGAAGCCGGCCGTGAAGACAAAGAAGCCAAACAACACATTTTCCAAGCGCTACAATACATGCGAAAGTTGTGCAATTCACCAGCTATGGTAATGAAACCGGGCAGCACTCTTTATGAAGAGACGCAGAAGATTCTTGCTAAACAAGGAACCTCAATTGAAGATGCCCAGCACGCGCCCAAATTGACCGCACTGAGAGATCTACTGGTGGATTGCGGCATTGGTGTCGAAGGCACTGAATCAAACGATCCTCTTTACCAGCCCATCAAGCCTCACCGCGCGCTCATATTCTGTCAAATGAAGGAGATGCTCGATATGGTGCAAAACAAGGTCTTGAAGGAGTTGTTACCCTCGGTATCTCACCTCCGACTTGACGGCTCTGTTGAAGCCAATAAGAGACAAGACATCGTCAACAAGTTTAACAGTGACCCGTCATATGACGTGCTCTTGTTAACGACAAGTGTGGGAGGTCTTGGACTGAATTTGACAGGAGCCGATACCGTCATCTTCGTGGAGCACGATTGGAACCCCCAGAAGGACCTTCAGGCCATGGACCGAGCCCATCGTATCGGTCAAAAGAAAGTGGTGAACGTGTACCGCCTCATCACACGCGGAACCCTTGAGGAGAAGATTCTGAACCTCCAACGTTTCAAGATCGATGTCGCATCAACAGTCGTAAACCAACAGAACGCTGGCCTCTCAACAATGGACACAGATCAGATCCTGGATCTATTCAACGTTGGAGATGCCGCACCGAACCTCTTAGCGGATAAGGAAAAGACCAATATCGAAGGAAGAGAAGAGGATATGGTCGATATCGAGACAGGTGATGTGCGTGTACCAGGCAAGAAGGCGTGGCTGGATGATTTGGGAGATCTCTGGGATAACAAGCAGTATGAGGAGAGTTTTGACCTGGATGACTTCATGAAGACGATGTCGTAGGCGGTAGGGTGACTTCCCAGGCTTGCTGAGAACATGGTGAAGCATTTAATTGATGAAGTTTGGACGAGACGGTGATGGTATTTAACCCCTATTGATCTTTATCTGTACAATAGCCTAAATCATTCACTTAGCGAAGGCGTACTTTTGCTTATGGAATAATTGCGAAGGACTCTATATGGCCTGGTTTGAGTGCTGTTGCAACACGAGAATCAAAGTTATTATCTTGGTATCTTTTATTTAGAGTAACCTACTAACGGAATGGGTACATAGCTACCCTAGGGCCACCTTACTTAGGAAGTCATTCACAGTCAATTCTTGATTTTGTGGCTGGTGTGAGCAGCACGCTCCGCCACAACACCCTACTGGTGGGGGTGCTTGCCATCACCCCGCTACCATGGTATAGCTCTCAAGCAAAGTCCAGAAACTTCCATTCCCGAGGCCTTCATCCAACACTCCTTCCTGTCCCCATCCCACAAAATCCTACTTGCATTACAGTGTCCGAGAGGCATAGAGAAATTTGTCAAAATGCCTGTTGATTATAGTAAATGGGTAACTTATGGAACCTATTAGACCGTTTCCTGCCGCTGACAGTCTTGCCAGGACGCACTGGAACTCAGTGACGACTCCGACATCGAAGTGCATCCCAATGTCGACAAGCGATCGTTCATCCGCGCAAAGCAGAATCAGATCCATCAGGAGAGACAGCATCGAAAGTTACAGATCGAGACTTACAAGTATGAGCGTGTAATCAACGATGGGTTGCTCAAGCGAATTTCCGGGCTTCTAGCATCACTGCGAGCCCATGCCTCCGAGGCTGCCACCAGGAATCCGGCAGAAGTTGCCTTTCAAGCCGTTATGGAATCAGCTGGAGATCCCAAAGATGACAAGCCGCCTTCACCACCTGAGGGTGTCCATACCCAGGAGAAGGAACAACCATCATACACCAAAATGATGGCAACCCTCTTGGACCAAGTCAACAAGGTTTTGGATGAGAAGAAGCCAGAAAACAGATACGAAGCTATGATTACTGAGATACAGTCACACGAGGATAAGATCATGAACTTGCAGAAACAGCTGGTAGCTAAGTTGGAGGAGTTACAGAAGGAGGAAAGTCGAAAGATTACCAGCGAGGGCATTCACACAGGCTTTGATAGCTCGCATGTCGCCAAGTCGAAGCCAGAAGAGAAGAAGGACTCAACACAGGTAGAGCTGCTGAACCCTAGTTTCGCGGAAGCCTCCTCAAGCTCGGCATCCGGAAATCAAGAAGTCAAGGTGGACGACGACAGCGATATCGAATCATCACCGGCCGGAAAACAGTTTGGTACCATTAAAGCGAATGACTACGCGGCTAGTCTTCAATTCCTATCGCAGAATCCCCAGCTTTTGGTTGAGAAGGAGACTGATGGCCTCCTGGTTCAGGCTTTCGATGCCGCTTTGGAGAATAAGGATGAGCTTTCGCGACAATTAGTGCATCAGGCTCTGCTTCTGCAGTACTGCAGAGCACTTGGCAAGGATGGTGTTGGGCTTTTCTTCAAACGCATCACAACCAAGGGACATCAAGCACAGGATGTATTCTACAAGGATGTGCAGGACACATATATGAAGATTCGAACCCGTTCCCGGGAAATCCTAGCCGAGCGAGCCAAAGAAGGCCAAAACGAAGGTGTTGAGCAAATTCAGCTGCATGCAGTGGAGCCTGGCACGGTCATCAATATCAAGGTCCCTGCGGCAGATAGTGAAGACCCTGAAGAGCAGGAAGCGCGTAAGATCTTTGAGACTTTCAAACCTGAGATGCGTAGGGCTCTGGAGACGGGTAACTTGGACGAAGTAAACAAGGTGCTGGGTGAAATGAAGGTTGACGAGGCTGAGGAGCTCGTGGGTCTCTTTGGCGAGGTAAGATGCGAAAGACTTGCAACAAGGTTAAGATTTACAAGCTAACGAATCGTATCACAGGCCAACATTCTGAGCTTGGAGGAGGAAATCATTGACGCTACAACAGAGGAGGGAAAGAAGCAGCTGAAGGATATTGAGGCCGCGGCTTCAGCGGACAAGAAGGAAGAATACGGTGATCCTGAGTAAGCCAGTGCGCAGAAGTCAGGAATTGCTTGGCGACGGATATATGGAGCGTCTGGTAGAAACCTTGTCTGAATAAAACTCAGAGTGTTTGAACGGGAAAATGTTACGGGAGTGTATCGAGGGATTTCTAAAGTTTACCTAATTGAAAACACAAGTAAATGGAGACAAATATATCTACATAGTTCTTATTAATCCTCATGTTTGGTCTTCGTGTTTGGTACGACAAAAGCGAACTGTGTGTGTCATGCGTAGTCAACATTTTGAGCCGCCAAGTCAATGAGGTCGCCGCTCATAGAAGCTAACTTAAAGTAGTAGCATAAAACAGATAAAAATAGATTATGCCTCGAGAAAACGTTTTATGCTCAGCCTCCAGGCCGCCACCACATCTCATATCACATCACTTCACATGCCGGTACTTTGCGCAAAGAACGGTTGGTTATCATCGCATACATAGGAAAAGAGGTTGGGTTTGTTTCACACCGGAATAGTAGAGTTTTTACCATGAACGCGATAGAACTGATCGAACCATGGGGGATAAAGGGGTTAATATTAGATACAAGAGAGATTGAATACCTTGACTTGGACAAACGAGATCCAATCTCGCTGGCGGCGAGGCGTTTTCAATGGTCCAGAATGTGGAGGGCACATGGCTTCAAGCGAGATGTTGTTTCGGCTCCCGCATTTCTAGGTATCTATACATGGCCTACTGGCGTTTTGGAACAAGTCATCTACACGTATGATGATGTACAGCACTGAAAGTATTGTAACCTGCGGTGGTTGGAATTGTAGATCGATAAAATATTTTTTTGATCTGCATTGTATGTTAATGCTGGCCAACCAGGCATGACGTGTATCGAGCATGAAGTAGCATCGGTTTACAGTATGTACATTTTGAAAAGCATAGGGTTTGCTTGACACGGATCAATCTCAAACTGTATCTCAAACAGCTGTCAAGCAAAACTCTGTTTACGATCCTATAACAAAATTGAATTTCTTAATTTGTCTCGTCGGCGTTTGAAGTAACACAACACCAATAGTACATATCCACTGCTGACGTCTCACGGGGCGCAGCATCGACCCGGCCTCAGCCCCTACCTTTCATGTCTTGGCTTTTCGCTCGTTTGACGATCACTCCAGCGTCCGGGCAGTGGGTATTTAGTGGATATCCAGGGTCTCTTTTGGTTCGCTCCATGGCTTTCAATGAGCCGCCGCCAACTGAATGAGCCCCCCCCCAACCTCCAAAAATTGGACCAGGGCGACGTCAGCTTGGAAGCACGGACAACAACCATCTCTCCCCTATGCCTAAGGTACGGGGACCTACAGCCTACCTCATGGCATGTTCCATATTTAATACTGTTTTATCTGTTTCATAATTTATTAACCTGATGTCCTTCTTTAGATTTGTTTCTCGTCTCCTATCTATCTTCTTCTTTATCGTATCTTCCCTTGCTTCCCTAAAACATAGACTCTCGATAAACCGGATATAGCAAAAACCCATCAAGATGCTTCAGTCCTCACTTCTCTGCGCCGTGACTGGAGTCCTCGCTGCCACTTCCGCCGTCTACGCTCTCCCACAATCCAACTCGGGGTCAGGATCAAGCTCTGGTTCCTCAACGGCATGCAACAACTCTCCGGACCTCTGCAACCGCAGCTATAACAACATTACGCATATGGGGGCTCACGGAAGCTCTTTTCTACGAGATGGTAACAACGGTCTCGCCGTCGCAGGGAACCAGAACTTCAACGCCACAGATGCTCTCGATGCTGGCCTTCGTCTACTTCAGGCCCAGGTACACAAAGAAAACAACACTCTCCGTCTATGTCACACATCGTGTGACATTCTAGATGCAGGCCCGCTCGAGGATTGGTTGACCAAAATCAACGCCTGGATGAGCGCAAACAAGAATGAGGTGGTCACTCTTCTGCTTGTCAACTCCGATGATGCTAAACCTGAAGAGTTTGGCCAAGCTATTAACGGTTCCGGCATTGCTAAGCTGGCTTACGCACCTGCTAGCCAGGAACCGACCAGCAAGTGGCCGACTCTAAAGTCTATGATTGATAACAACACACGCCTCGTTACATTCGTCACCAATATTGATGCTTCGACCCAATACCCCTACTTGATGCCAGAGTTCAACTTTATCTTTGAGACAGCGTTTGAGGTCCCCTCTCTCACTGGCTTCAACTGCACTGTCAATCGCCCTTCTAAGATTAAGGATGGCGCCACAGCCCTGGCCAGCAACTACATGGGTCTGGTCAACCACTTCAAATATCAGAGTCTTTCAGACAACAGCGATTTGTTCGTCCCTGACACTGAGAACATCGATACTGTTAACAGTGATGGGACCAGCGAGGATGGCCAGTTGGGTAAGCATCTTCAGGAATGCCGACAGGAGTGGGGTGCTGTCCCCAACTTTGTGTTGGTTGACTTCTTCGAGAAGGGCCAGGTTCTTGCTGCGACAGACAAGATGAACGGCATCTCTGACGCTACTGGACGTGAGGCGGTCTCAGATGAGTCTATGGGCAGCACTACTGACAGACAAGTCGGTATGGTCGCCCTGACTGCCTTTGTCGCTGCCGCAGTGCTGTTGGTGTAAACAGCTACACATTTGAATGTATTTCAGGCATTCAAACACAATTCCTTTGTCTTCACCTTTCTATACACCCGATATTATTTACACAGGTTTTTATTACAGCCTAATCTGGCTTGGTTACGTGGGCATATAGCGAGGCGTTTGGGATAGCAAGTGAATCTTCATAGATTGAATTTCAGCGCACGGCATGGGAATTGGTCGATGGCTTTGGGGCTCCGTGTTAGCATATATTTGGGGGAAAATTGGCCCGTTGAACAGATGTTATACCCTTATCCAGGTGATAGACTCTTGAATAGAAAGATAAAAGATGTTAGATTGACTGGAATTGGTTTTTCCCCCTCCACTCGTGATGTAATTTTTCTTGTTTTATACACTGTAGTAATACAATGCCAGCAACATTGCCAATCATTTGGGTATTATGAACAACTTCATGATTGTGACGTTGTTTTAGCCAATTGGCAGCGAGTTTGGACTTTAACCTCAAGACCCATAGCCCACAGATATCCTACAAAGTAGAATCCTCATTCCTTCTTCACTCTTAATCGCATTTTCTACGTATCGAACAGGAAAACAAAATCACCACTATGGATTACGCAAGTATTGCTACGCCCGAATCATGCTATGTCGACTTTTGTCTTCTTCCCGTGAGTCCCGATTATCTACGCCCCTTGAGCGCTATGCAGGTAGGTACGCAGATCTGCTGATAATAGCAACGAACAGATCGGGACAGGAACTGTCTCCGTCGCGGAGGATATTGCTGAGGTGCAAAAAGTTCTCAAGGCGAGTAGACTGAAGTATACTCTTCACTCTGCTGGTACTACTGTGGGTGCGTCATTTCTGTCATGACCCGACATCATGCTCTACTGGCTGCAGGAAGCTTCAAAATGAAAAGTACATAGTCTAATATCACGAACTTAGAGGGATCTTGGGATGAAGTTATGGCGGCGGTAGGAAAGGCACATGCCGTTGTGCACCGTCGTGGCGTAGTCAGGATTCAATCATCGATGAGGGTTGGTAGCCGGTAAGTTCTCCTTCCCATCATGTGCATTACCGCCCATAATATGTTGTAAGGATGCATACTGACCATAGATTTCTCATAGAACGGACAAGAAACAGACGGCGGAGGACAAGGTCAAGAGAGTGGAAGACCTCCTGGCCAAGGCAGAGTCTAAGTAAGGCTGGCACTAATCAACGACTTCACTATGGAGGCATGCAGAAGATATTCGGAATTCCAAGTCTTGGTAGAACGTAACTAAATAGCCGCACACCCTCATCCAGGGTGGATCATAATGTTTTGATCATTTCGCCTGCACTGCATAAAGACTACTATTAGTACCGTCTCTGGTTGCTACCAACTCCGCCCCAGTCCCTCTGTGAACTTGCCACCAGCTTGAGACAATTTGAGAAAGAATAAGGTTTTTTACCTGGTACTCAAAATCTAGAAAATAGGGGAATAACGCTTATTCAACTTTGTCTGGCAGCTCTATTTCAGGAATCTTGGGAGCTGAATTGGCGGCCAGGTTGACTTGAAATACGAATGCTAGAGGATGGCAGAAACCTTGAGACCTTGATCCCTAGTGGCAAAAATACTTAGGAAAGTTTAGGATAAATTTGGGTAGTTTTGGGTGAATTTAGAAGGCTCTTTAATTAGTTTATTCTTGCCCACCTGATTTAAGGTCTTACTTAAGTCTTCTGACGCCCCGGAGGGGAGGGAATGCTCCAGCTCTCCTGCTATAGAGCTGCTTGGATGATTTCTCAATGTCTTTTATAAATAGTATACATGCTTCATTTAAGATGCTTACAAGAAATAGGTCCTCAGGATACTATTAGGTACTATTAGGCCACAGTATGTAAGGTAAGAATACTTCTGACGCACCTGTGTAAGACTTCGGAATAGTTGCGGCAACTTTCCGAGGCCCGTCAGCGACATATCCTGGACTAAGCAGAGCTTCTTTCTTGGACTTCTATTTTTATATATATTTCCAATTCGTGTTATCAAGATCAGATAGCTTTGTTAGAGGAGTGGCCACACTTTCAAAACAGCCTCATTTACTTATTAACTTGATTTTAACCACTGGTCCCTTTTTAAACAAATCCAGCGCCACAGGAAGCAACTTACACGAAACATGAGCCGCCAGGGATGTGTTTAAACCCTTAATATTTCTAGAAAAGATGGAAACTAGAGTAACGAGACCTCAAATGCTTATGAAAGAAGTAGCAATGAGAGTAACCTAGCCCTAGAGAACGATGGTAACAATATTAGCCAGTACCCTCAAATAAATGATTCAGATAAGGCTTGCAAGATGAGTTCAGTATTGAGTTATGGCCATTTCAGTAGCTAATCATGTAAAATTCCTGGACATTACGTGGAATTTGATCTTATGATCAAGGTATGGTTAATCTGGGCCCCTAGTGGTTGGGACAAGCTAGGCGGTTCTGGGTAGGAAATTCTAGATATCGGTTCCCGGTTCTTGGAGCCGAGAAATCGGTTCCGATTCTCAGACTGCTTAACTAAGGTAGATTGTTTGTGGTCATTTGAGATTTGGTATGACGACCTTCGGAACTGGTGATTGGGAGTGGATGCTAAAATGTAATATGGGCCATCATTGTTTCCTTTCTAGGCATTGGGCACTGCATACCGAGACTGCCACGCAGCTCAACTGGAAAATCTTATCGGACATGATTTTCCATATCAATAATGTTACCCAACTTTCAGCCACGTAATGTAATATAATTTGAGGCGGAATAGTTCTAGTGATAATAATGCTATTTTCGATCGATGATGGATTTTATCATGATGAGAACTGTGTGGTTGGGATGATGGACTCTAGAAATCTCAATAGAACTAATGTATATTTTACTCTATAGCAGAATTAGAATGATCATGATAAACATAACAAGCGCTGTCCTGGCTATTCAGTTTCTATCACTACTAATCCAAGTCGATTATCGTAAACTGTTGAAGGAGGAATTTTGTGGGACCGGCAATTATTCCCGGTCGATATGCCTTTGACATCACTGGCACGCCTCCCCACATTCTGCTGTTATCTGCTTCTATGCAAAGATAGAGGACGACATGAATATGGCCGGTCCGGACCGGGGACACCTAGAATAAACATCTCCGGCCATTGCATCTTGTCCGTTCAAATGCCGAACGCGAACAGTTCGATCCAAGATCTCGAAGAAACCCTGTCTTTGCAGCCGAGCGGATCCCGCTAAGAAATTCCAGGAAACACCACGGACCGGGAGCTGAAACAGCTTTTTGGTTGCGGCGATAGCTTCACCACCACAATGTCTACCGTTGGGGAATCTCCTCCAATAGAATAATCATCTATGTAGAATAAGAAATGATTTGATGTCAAGTTATCCCAGGATGACCTATACTAATAATCCGGTAACTTCAAATACTTCATGATAGTTTCCACAAAACTCGCTCGTGAAGTTTATCGATCTATTGACATGAAATAGAAACTTTCATATATTCACTCGCTGTATTCGTAGCTTGGGGATCCATTTTCTTACATGAATCTAGCCTCCTAAACGATATTTTCAACGCTTGCACCGAAAAACTAGCTTAGCCACTTGCCTGCAGCCCATGATGTCGCACCTATACAACTCAATGGTCAAGAAGACCCGCGCTGCACTTCGAGGATCTGGGCATCTGATGCAGTCGCCTAGATTAGTGTCTTCTTCATTTATAGGTTAGGTCTATCAAGATACAACAATTTTATTCACCTGAAAGCTGCCACCCACCGTCTTTGGAACCATCCTATTGGTATTCTTCAGAGCCGCCCAAACTTTTGTCTAAACTACATCACAACTCACGGGTCGATGTTTGTCATGATCATCTTGGTGATTGTAAACTCGTCAATGCCATATTTGCTTCCTTCTCTTCCAAATCCACTCTGCTTAATGCCACCGAAAGGGGCGGCAGGATCACTCAGAACCCCTGGGTTCTTATATTAGCGATTCGTGAAATCTCTCTGCGGCTAGGTGAACTTACCACAGTTGACACCGACCATACCAACTTCCAAGGCTTCCGCCACGCGATAGCATCGATTCACATCATTGCTGAAGAAATAGCCTCCAAGGCCAACATCAGTGTCGTTCGCAAGCTCTATAGCTTCCTCCTCAGTATCAAATGCAAAGAAAGCGGCCACAGGCCCGAATGTCTCTTCGCTGCAGATCTTCATGCCAGGTCTCATATCAGTCAACATTGTGGGCTCAAAATAGTTGGGGCCGAGGTGTGGTAGACGCTTGCCGCCGTGGATAAGCTTGGCTCCCTTAGAAACAGCATCTTCAACATGCTCAGCAGCCTTGGCCACCGCACGATCGTGAATGAGAGGACCATGAGTTGTCTTCCCATCAAAGCCATCCCCAACGACAAAGGTCTTGACAACACCGAGAACCATTTGGACGAACTTGTCATAGATACTGCGGTGCACCATGATTCGATTGGCGCAGACGCAGGTCTGACCCGAGTTACGGAATTTGCAGGCGATTATACCCTTGACAGCTTTGTCTAGATCCGCATCTTCGAAAACTATGAAAGGGGCGTTCCCACCCAGTTCGAAGGATAATTTCTTGATGGTCGATGAAGACTGGTTCATAAGAAGTCTGCCTACGCCAGTTGATCCAGTGAAAGAGACCTTCTTGACCTTGGGGTGTGTAGTCAAGACTTTACCAACTTCGGCTGTGTTTTCCAGGGCTGTAATGACATTGACAACGCCTGCAGGGATTCCAGCACGATGCGCCAGCTCAGCCAGAGCAAGAGCCGTTAGAGGAGCCTCCGCGGGAGCCTTAATAACAACAGTACAGCCAGCAGCGAGCGCAGGTCCAGCCTTACGGGTGATCATGGCAGCGGGAAAGTTCCACGGCGCAATGAGGCCGCAGACACCCACAGGCTGCTTGATGGTGGAGAGACGGCATGATGGGTTAGTTGCCTCAATAGTCTCACCATAAATTCTAGGAGCCTCCTCCGAGAACCATTCGAAGAAAGCCGCGGCGTAGTTGGCCTCTGTTCTACCATCTGTCAAAGACTTGCCGTTCTCAAGGGTAATGAGTCGTGCAATGTCTTCCGCATTCTCCATCATGAGATCATACCAGCGACGAAGGTACTGGGCCCGCTGGCGAGCCGGGGTCTTGCGGTATGCCTTGTATGCAGCATCGGCGGCAGCGATAGCAGCTTCGGTGTCGTTGGCGTCGAACTCTGGGCAGTTTCCAATCTTTTCAAGGGTGGAAGGGTCTGCAGAAAAGCAACGTTAGCACAGGAATTCCCACTCTATGTGTACAGGGGTTGGTCGGAGCACTTACTTGCGACGGCAAAGTCCTTCCCAGACTTTGCAGCTACCCATTCGCCATTGACATAGCATGCGTTCTTGACGAGGGTAGGGTCAGTGAGCTGCACAGAAGCAATGTATTAGTATAGGTAGGCTACCTCAATAGCTTTTACGAAGAAGAGAAGGTGCGTAATAGATGCGAGTTGTTAACATGCGGGAATTTGTCACACCTTTGGAGTTGTCATGATGCTTGTTGATCAGCCTTGTTGTTTGATGAGCGCGTATGTCAGACGGGGATAGGACTTAGGGATGGCAGGGAGCAGTTTATAAGTTAGTAGAGGAGACGAAAACCCATTCATCTCTAGGTATGATCCCTTTTCTCTACAGGCCTACCTTAATAGTAATTCTTGTTGAAAATCCATCTCGGACCTCCGCTTTGCTTCCGGAAGCAACTTAACTTATCTTACCTTGCCCAATGGTTACCAAACAATACAAAATCTGACCGAGAACACGGCAGTGACCGGCCTGCTGGTGACAGGCCTCATTGGATCATAATACAATGACGATGATGTCTACTTCGGTGAACTGTTGATACTTGGTGATCCGGACCTAGGAGCAGTTCGTCAGTACACGGCACCGATTGGGAGCCGGGCCGGCAGGGTGTGTATGATAAGGCAAAGGGTGTTTATGATAGAAAATGTTGAGGTAAAGCGGAAGGGATAGGGGTGCAACTAGCCTATTTGCGAGGTGATAGGGGTGTGTTATTCAAACTTTGACAGTCTGTGAGTTGGAGAAGGGAGAGAGTGGGGAAGAGAGCGCTTCCATCATGAGTTCCATAACTTCGATTCGACCTGGCAAGTCTGGGAACAAGTTCAGGTTCAAATTTTTATGGAGAACCACTGTCACGGGATTCTATAAGGCGTATTAAGGTACCCCGAGACATTTTTGCTTTCGGAACCGATACCTTAGCCGGTGAGACGCACAGGAGCCGATGAACTAAAACCCCAGAATAAAGGACACTAGTAAAGAATGGGAAGCTTCAGGCGCTTTGATCGCTAATTAAATGCACAGGTAGCTAAGGACTACTCACCTGAGTGGTTGAAGCACCGACATTCGTTTTCATCATGCTTACCTTACCTAAGGTATATAGTAGACTCAAGAGAAGTGTGTGATCTCCGGGCCTGTCACCGAGAGATTAATGTCCGGGGAAGTCGTTTACTCGATGGTGGGGTAATAGAATGCATTGCTTCCATTCTTGTATAGGTAAACCTCAATATCTCTGTAAGATAGATCAAGACAACACGTAGATGAGAGTCAAATAGATAAACAAAACATCATCTTTCTGATCACCAAAACATAGAACCAACGGATTAGCAACAGTTACCCCAGACAACAGCAGTCTTCCCGCCTCCTAAAAAATTCCGCCATGACCTCCGTTGTCAATTCATGGTACACGGTGGCGCCCCAAGGTAAGGTCCCATGAGACATCCCTCTCCTCTCCGGCTCTGAGCCGGCCGGCCTCTCGACTCCGGCCCCACGATGTCTCCCCAAGTCTGCACATCGCGTCCAAGAACCGCAGGCAATACCTTCAAATGGTAGGGGTGGGCACATCGAGGCCTTCCATGAACCTTTTTGACCATCTTTGGTAAGTTTGTTAGTGCCACTCCGACGCCGACGCCAAATGCTATAATAGCTCCTCCCCCCATCTTCCAACTTCACATTGAATCTCTCCAGGACATCTTGACTCTCTTTCCTCTTACAAGCACTTAAGAACCCAGAGGGAAATTTCTTTTATCAGAGATCTTCATCACCTTCACGATGCCTTCCTTCGTTGAGTCCCCGGTTCGCACGGAGATTCCTGGCCCTGTCTCCAAGGCCAGCTCTAAGCGCCTTGATGCTATTTTTGATGCCCGTGCTGTTCACTTCGTTGTCGACTACGACAAGTCTCATGACAACTAGTAAGTTTCTTAAGGGATAGAACAGAGGATAGCAGCTAACACTTCGAAGCATTGTCGATGTTGATGGTAACAAGTACCTCGATGTCTACGCCCAGATTGCCTCCATCCCTGTTGGCTACAACAACAACACCCTGATCGAGGCCGCCAAGTCCCCCGAGATGATCTCCGCTCTCGTCAACCGACCTGCAATTGGTAACTTTCCTTCCGACCAATGGGTCGACATCCTCCGCAACGGCCTCATGAAGGTTGCCCCTAAGGGCCTCAGCTATATCTTCACTGCTCAATCTGGATCTGAGGCCAACGAGCTTGCCTACAAGGCCGCTTTCATGCTTTACAGTCGTCGTAAGCGTGGAAACGCCGATTGGAATGAGGAGGAGATTAACTCCTGCCTTGAGAACTCCAAGCCCGGTTCCCCGGAGCTTGCCATCATGAGCTTCAAGAACTCTTTCCACGGCCGTGGTTTTGGCTCTCTCTCCACGACTCGCTCAAAGGCTGTCCACAAGCTTGATATCCCTAGCTTCAACTGGCCCCAGGCTTCTTTCCCTGCTCTAAAGTATCCACTCGAGGAGCACGTCGAGGAGAACGCGGCTGAGGAGAAGCGGTGCCTTGAGGAGGTTGAGCGTATCATGACCACATGGCATTGCCCTGTTGCCGGTCTCATCGTTGAGCCCATTCAATCCGAGGGTGGTGACAACCACGCCTCCCCTGCTTTCTTCCAGGGTCTCCGTGATATCACCAAGAAGCACGGATGCGTTCTTATTGCTGATGAGGTTCAGACAGGTTTTGGTGCCACCGGTTCCTTCTGGGGACATGATCACTGGAACCTGACCTCTCCTCCAGATATGGTTACCTTCTCTAAGAAGGCCCAGACTGCTGGCTACTTCTTCGGTAACGAGATGCTTATCCCCGATAAGGCATACCGTCAGTTTAACACCTGGATCGGTGATCCCGCCCGTGTTATTATGTGCAAGGCTGTCATCCAAGAGATTCTTGACAAGAAGCTTGTCGAGCAGACGGCTCGCGTTGGCACTCATCTATACGCTGAGCTTGCTCGTCTTGCTGCCAAATACCCCGACCATATCCAGAATCTCCGCGGAAAAGACCAGGGTACCTTCATTGCCTTCGATACTAAGGACCCTGCTGGTCTTGTTCGCTCCATGCGCCATATCGGTGTTAACATTGGTACCTGCGGCAAGAACACTGTTCGCCTCCGACCTATGCTTATTTTCCAGGAGGAGCACATTCCTATCCTCATCAATGCCTTTGATAAGGTTATTGGTGCTCTGTAGACTGGAGTTGAGCACGGATATTGAAGGAGGTCGAGGTTTTATGTCTACTAGCGTTGCATTGCTTTTCATTTGCATTTACAGAGGATTATTTCGGATGATTAAGGGGAAAATAAAATAGTTTATTAACCTAGTGATGCACTAGATGTAGAAACACTTAAGTAACTACTCCGATGGACCAGGCTCACAGAAGGCGTTGATTTGGGTTATTGGAACTTAAAAGAAATATTATTACTCAAATTTGGCCGTTTGACTGCGTTTGGCTGCGTTTGCCATGAACAATGACCTGGAAAATGATGAGATTGTTCCACAATGGCATAATACTAGAATATCAGCAAGATATATTGATACTGAAAACATGAGAGCTTCTTGCTTATTCAGAGACTCGGCTTGCCTCAAACATAAAAGCTATATATGTTCACGTCAGGTAGAGAACGCCGTTTCTTACGAGAGACTGGTCATGGCCAACCCGAGCCTTGCTCCCCCCCTCCCCCAGCCAGCTGCCAGTTGGGGTGTATCTCACATCACCTTGGGTACCGACCTTTGCCGATACAACGCACATCTCTCGAAAAGCTCTGCCTCTTTGGTTCCCAACTTTCCGAATGGGATTTTATTGAACTACTTCTGCAACTTAGTGGATTTACTGCTCACATTGTGTACGCTACAGATGGCACTTGGAGCAACCATGTATTTCGATAGCTGTTGAAATATTGGTCGAAATTTAGATTCTTTAGGGTCAATACTTCATTTAATAAGGAGCTTCTAGTTCAGCGTTTTTACTGTGACTCTTGCCGCATTATCTTTAACATCCAACGCCTGCCATGATTGTGTTCGATTATGACCATATGCTGCCGCGTGGATTTCGTCTTCTACTGGGATCATGTCCTCTGCAGTGAACCAGGTGTGTTATTGCAGCGTGCCAATGGACCAGGGATGAGCTGTCAAGATGCCTGCGGTGGCTTGCAGTAGCAGGTAACAGAAGGAAAGTTGCATACATCAAGCGGGAGTTCGGCGTTTGCACATTGGCAGCGGAGTGATCGGCCAAATCTGAGATTCAAGGACGATACTCGGTTTATGCCGGCTAAGGGAGAGCTCCGACCAAGTGTTGGAGAGGTTAGTAATGCAAGATGCAACCTTAAGATTTAAATTTCTTTTTCTCAACCCCGGTGGTACCCCCTTCAAGAAATATACCAGGGTATCTTATTGGTTGCGGGCCTTTCTGTCTCATGAAAGGAATCAAAGCTATTGTTAAAAGGGTATTTGGGGTTTCTAGCTCTGCAGATCTGAGGTAGCCACAGAAAGGGAGGTGATGATTATGCAGAAGCACAATTATGCGAGCCATTGACAGGCTGAGGGATCCTATGAAAATAATCCATAGTCAGGGTATTGCTTGCCGGGTTTGAGTTGGCAGGGTTCGGGTTACCAAAAGAAGTACGCGATTATGTTGGTCTGGGGAAGATACGGTGTTGTCCCATGCCGCTGATAGACGGGATGAAGCCGAGCATTGAGGGCCATTGGTGGTCTTGTTCAGAAACGAGGAGTCTCAAATCAGCTTAACCTGCTAGCTTGCATGTTTTAGGAGTGCTACTCTGCATTGGATGTTTTATCGGCAAGAAAATCAAGCAGAATGTCTCGAAATGAATGACCTTGACAGTGTTGGTGTTGGTCCAGTGACAGAAGATCTGTACATGACATCTGTATTGGTGAGTTGTGATCAGGTCAGAATGTGCACTGTTTATCATGGGACAGGGGATAGCTGAACTCGATGTTGCATAATGTCAAACTGATATAATGCTAGAGTTTACAGTCTGCAAGATCTCGCCAATTATTCGCTATGATCGTCTAGTACTCGAATAACTATCAATCACGCAAAACATAGCATGGTCAGTGAAACTTATAAAGTCTCAGACTTGAATGTGTTCTTGGTAGGCAGTTAACAGTGAGTTCCTTGCCTGGTATACGTCAATCAGTGAGTCTATAAAAGTGAGCGTTGGTGGTCTGTGAGTGCATGCGAGATGCGCGACATCGATTAGGATCAAGGATCTCTTGCTGATCAAAGCGGCATACGAGTTGCCGCAGCCTGAACAAGAATCCTAGGCATTATTAAGTGTGCGCTGCCCTTTCTCCTCCATAGATAAACTACGAAAGAGAGAAAGTTGGGGCGTTTGAACCAGGCAGTTGCATATTTCAGTTAACGAAATTTTGGGTCGGTTATCCTGTTAAAGAATGCATAGATCATATAGAGATAGCCGCGTTCCACGCTGCCTTTCCAGATATATCTTCAACATCAGCAACTGGTCGTCATCGTTAGTAACCCGACTTGCCCGACTACCTAAGGAGCTACTAATGCTAGCCAGTACCATGGCTGTGGTTGAAGAAACTCTCCATAACTTGACCCATGCCTGTTCCATGTGGCATCTTCCCAGCTTCGAATCATGCAGTATTATTTGTCAAGCTTGGGGACTCTATGTGGGCCGACCAGGATGACCCGAGTCTGGTTGGGTCTTTCAGTTCCTCTAACAGCGAAAGGTACGCAAGCATCTCGCGATCTTGGTACATGCCTTGCTGAGAGTGGTCTCGCTCGAAATATCAAGTACCTGTAATAGACTTGATTCGCTCATTATCACGATCCTGCGCCCCGCCCCGCTCCGCCCCGCTGTCTGTACATATGCTTCAGTGCCACAGCTTTAGCTTTATGGTGTTGTCTTCCTTGTAATTGTCCGGTAGACTGTCCCGTCATCTGCACAAGGCGCAGAGTCATGACTCTACATTGATTCCCGTGTCGCTTCTCTTTTTTTACTCCATTGACTTCCGCCCTCGCCTGGTTCCGTTCCTAGATCCCTTCCAGGTCCTTGGATGTCCATTGGCTTGAATTCTGTTTAACCAAGTGATTTCCCTGTCCATCTTGAGAAAATATCCACATGCAGAGATGCATCGAAATGCCCTTTGGAGAGCGTCAGTCTCTGTGACGTCCGTTCTTTCGAGATCCTCTGACAGGCGACATATTTACAGATATACTTCATGCATATGGATGGTGTGAAGAGAGTCTCGGTATCTTAATTGCTTATTTTCTGTTTCACTGTCTCGCTTGGTGAACTAACAGGTCATATGTTTCGTCCTCCTTCACCAACAAGAGCTGTCTGTTCATATGTGACCATGCCGCGCCAATGTTACTTCAATGAGTCGGGATCGACCGCCAGCCAAGTGCATAACAAGGTACCTTGACAAGGAGCTGGCCGAGACCTTCTTCTGTGTGTGCGCAAGAAAAAGCAAAGTTGATACCTCTTCTCTCACTGTAACCTTGGCGTTGCGCGCCACCCAGCTTGTCTTGTCCTTGGCTGCCTGTCAACATGAGCCTGCAGAAATCCAATATCAGAGCGCTGAACCCCTCAAAAGCTGCATACAAGGACTGACAGTGTGACCTTGTATAGTTTGCTAGCGCCATTCTCGAACATCAACCTCACAACTCGAGGAGAGTTTCTCCTATAGTCTCAGATGAAGTATATGCCCTCAATTACGGCTTGAAAGAATGGCATGCTTTCTTTCATCTGAAGTTTGTCTTGTAGTTGTTGAACGGAAGACACTGGCATCCTTGTGTCTCATATAAGACGTCCAAAACTGAGCCTTCCAGACCTACTACTTCTGCCTTTTGTTGTCTCAGGCGAATCGCATTCTGCGGTTCCGCCAACTGCACTAAAATAGACGCTAGCTCCCCGCGTCTTACCTTACTTTAACTCTTCAGGTCCTCTCTTCTGGTCAACCCTGAGCTTCCACTTTATTTGTTTCAGTGACTCAAGGTGTTGCTTTGGCCATACTGGTTTCAAAGAACCTCTCAGGCGCATCGTCTTCTTCACTTGCAGCAAGAAAAGACACGAACACTGGCGAGGCTCAAACAGATTCTTGCTCGCTGCAGCCTGTAATAACAGGTGCTACTCAAAGGCTGTTGTTTGTTAATCGCCTAGTCGCCGCCATTACTGTGCATCCACCAACAGGGTCCTGGATGGAGCCACTAGGTTGCTTCCCAAACCTTGATCTACCTCTACGTGGGCCATAAAACCACTTCAAGTTCGATCCGCCAACTTGAACCATCAATCCTACCTCAATTATCACCGACTCCCCAAATCCAGCAAGTCGCTTACCACGATCGCTTCGCCGCACCTCACGGCCTTCCAAGCATTTTGCTGGGATCTACGGGCTTGCAGCCGCTCGAGGTCCCAGGAGTAGGAGTCCATCCGCTCCGCCGCCGCAAATCGGCCCCGCGCCGACTCGCGCAATTTGAGTAACGGGAAATGGACAAGCAACACCAGACTGTACAGAAGAGCAGGCAGCGCCGCGAAGCTGAGAGAGAGCGCAAGCGAGCACTTCGAGCGTATGTTCACTATATCTTCGATTCACTTCCCCTGGTGCGCCGGGACATCTGGCGCAGGCAAGACAGAGCATGTATTTCTTGGATCTTCTTCAAGTCGGGTTACGGATGTGATTAACTATTTATCACCTGCCGCCCGCTTATCTCTTGCACTCGATCACTGTAGTGGTTTTCTAAATGCTGATTAACCTTTGTTCTATAGTTGCGACGGCTGCCGACGACAGAAGGAGAAATGCGACGGCGGTGTACCATGCCGAAGATGTACGCGCCTACATCGCCAATGCGAGTTCCTGGGTCCGACTGCCAGGGATGCTGAAGGGGGCGATGGTGCATTGAGGTAAGTCGAAATGCCACCGCTGCACATCATGAATGCCTTCAAGCTTGCTGACACATGCGTGGCTAGGAATCGGTCCGGCCCAGGTAACACTGAGCTGCTTCAGCGTGTTTCTTACATGGAGAAGATCATTACCCATTATGCTGGAAATGTGTCTCTTGATACGGAGTCCTTAAAGGCTATGGCTGAGACTATCGATAACAAGAATTTTGATGCTAATCAAGTTCAACGACAAGTTCCGGTTATGGACTCTCCAGGCTCTGACTTTCTGGGAGCAGAAGATGAGAACTATACCGTTCAGCCTTTGGATAATAACACTACTCGTGAGACTGATTACATACATTCAGCGTCAGAAGGCAAACTGACTAATCCCGCTCATAGACTACTCGGGCGAGTTCTCTCACTGGAACTTCTCAATGAGAATCAAGCAATGGATCGAACAGTGTGTACCAGAGCGCCACGTATGTTGCTCCAACCCTTTCTCGTACGAATGAATGAGTTAAGCCTTAGATAGGATGCACCTGGTCCCCTCAGTTTTAAAGAGTATTATCGAGCTGAGGAGCTCCAGTCAGCCAATAACACGCAGGCATCACTTTCTGCGCTACCTCCTCGGTATGTCGCCGAATTTTTGGTCCAAGCATTCTACAAGCATGCCGAGACCAACTACTTCTACGTTGAGCGCGGGTGGCTTGCTGAACAGATTGATCTGATTTATCAGAACCCCGGGGCTTTGTCTCGTCGTGAAGTGGGGACGCTCTGCATGATATGGATCATCTTTGCGATTGGAACTCAGTACGCTTACCTCGATTCGATATCAGGAAGAGATGTCCATGGTAAGTCGAACGATTCAAGCCCCTTCTCTGAGGATACAATAGGTGTGATGTTCTACCAACAAGCCTGCAAACTTGTTCCTGATGTCATTACTGTTGCTTCCTTGGAGAGTGTACAGGCTATTCTTCTCATCGGCATCTATACCCTGCCCCTTGATGCCTCGGGATTGTCGTACATTTACCTTAACCTCGCGGTAAAGCTCGCGATCCAGAATGGTATGCATAGGAAGTGGCCTGCCGAGGGACTTGACCCTTACGTCCGCGAAACGCGGAATCGCGTGTGGTGGACAGCTTACACGACAGAGAAGTACTTTTCATCGATTGTGTGATCTGACAGCCGGAAACTAACCACTACATAGACGGGTTGGCATCTACCATGGACGGCCGTTGTCTATTCAAAGTAAAGATGTGGATGCGGAGATGCCCACTGATCGACCAGACATTATGCCATCAAGCCCCACCAACGTTGCACACATGCTTGCAACACTACGGTTGAATCAAGCGCTTGGAAAGATTGCGCATGAGATGTATGCACTTGCACTATTTTGAGCCCAACTTTCAAAGTGCTAATCATTTTTTGACAGCTCCGTTCTTCGAACCGCACAAAAACATGAGATGAATGAAGGTTTGCAACGAGTCATCGATATGAAGGAGGAGCTTCGAAGATGGTGGGATGCACTGCCCGAAACCGCATTCCACGAAGAAGTCAACCCTCAAAATCCTATCACACGAGCAGATACGCATCTCAAGCTAGAGTATTGCCTTCTGCGAATGTATGCTGGGCGACCCTTCATTCTACCTCGAGAAGTCGTGCGTGGTAACGCAAGCACATCGAGTTCACCCGCTGATTCCAACATCCAAAGACCCAATACACCGCATAAATCCAACCCGCGTTCAATCCTGGTTGCCGACTGCGTTGAGGCTGCATTGACTATTATCGACACATGCCATCTTCTCCAAAGCACAATCGGCCTTGCACGCGCATCGTATACGGAATTCAGTTCCTGTCGTGCTGCTCTCCTGGTTATCATCACCCAATGCTTGCAAAAGAAGACAGACAGGCTGCGTGACGCTCTGCGCACTGGTATGGCTATGATCAAGGAGATGTCAGCTGGTGGAGAATCAGCCCGTTCTGAAGCCTCTCTGATCGAAGTCTTTGAGCGTGCTATTTCACGACTCGACGCTACTGCTGATCCTTCCGGACGCGAAACAGACTACTCGCGGTTTAAGAAATGGGAGTTGTTATGGAAGAACGACGTGCCTATTCAAGACTTCAGGCCAGAAGAGTCGCCAGAGACCTCGTTACCGCTGCCTCAAAACCAAAATGCATTTTGGAGAGGAAGCACAGGCACAGCTGCTCGACCTGGTATGCCAACGATACAAGCTCCGAGCCCTTTTGTAGGAATGGATACCAATTTTCCATCAGTGCCCCAGGTTATGGACGAGTTTTCTACACTGTTTGGGTACGGCTTTGGTCCTAGTCCTGATAGTATGGCTGGCACAGCCAACGGGGGCATGTGGATGGGGCCATGAAATACCAGGCATGCCACTTTCAAGTCAATTACTCCACATTCTTGAAAGGGGAAGCAGGATAGTATAAGGCACACTGACATGTTCCAATGTCGTGGCTGTTCGGCTGAAAAGCCGAGAAAGACTGACTTCGGGAGTAAAGTCTTACTCAATCTACCGAAAGTCAGCACAGTTCCGCTACGGAGTAAGATTCTGCAGAGGGCTTGGGAAACAGGGCTGCTACCTCGTAGGTACAGCAGAATTTACAGTATTTGCTGCCCGCAGTACCAACACTTGGCACAGGGAGGCAACATGCTTCGCTTTGTCGGGCACAATGGAAATGAGACCATTGACTCACTCGTGCACAATGGCTAAACAGCTGTCTTCAGCTTTGTCACGCTAAGTCAGCTTAAAGAGACGGGAAACTCAATAACAGACATATATTGGCTGATGTGCTGCTGCTTCAAAAGTACCAGAATGCACGATCGATTTTTTTTCTTTGCATGATCACTCAATAAGTTTGCTTCCAATCTGGAACTCATCAGCTTCCAAAAACTTTCTTGGGCACAGCCAAATGTCATAGAAGGACTTTGACTGGAAGCATCAAAGTTCAACCATGGTGAACGGCAGTCTGTACTGGCGGAAGGACCAAAAAAAAGGGGAGGTAAACAGGGAGATAAGCCAGGGCCACAATTATCATACTAAATCTTTTTAAGTACTTTTTATTCATATTGATACCATTAAACGTTGCACAACTCCGACAGCCCACTTCTATAACTATAAAAGCAAACGAACCTTGAGGTTAGAATTAGAAAAGAAATGGGATAGCCCTACGACAACAAGGCAAGCATCATCATAGATTAGGCTAATAAATAAACTACTGTTACAAAATTCCGTATCCGTACACGAAACCACCATGGCAATATGTATTTTTCCCACTGCTTCTTGAATGGACTATTCATATATAAATAAAAAAAACAGCTGCTCTAAGCACGCTGTGTCTGTCGCTTCTGAGATCTGCGCATCTCCTTCTCCCTCTCCTTCTCGAGGTATCGCTTTTGCGCCTTGGCATCCAGACCCTTGAGCTCAGCATCACGCTTAGCCTTGCGAGCTTTCTCCTTCTCGAGGGTGAGCTCCTCTTGGCGCTGGCTCTCGGCGGTCTTCTTAAGCTCATTGATAGCATGCTCACGGGTGCTGCGGACTTTCTTGGAAACCTCAGGGCGGAAGTGGGCAACCTTGACAAGGACATCGGGAAGCTGGAGGAAGTGCGAGAAGAGAGGCAGAAGGGTATCGTAGTTGCCATTGGAAGGCAAGGCGTACTTGAGGAAGAGTCGCTTGCGGGGAGTGGTCTCCTCAAGGGTAGCGGGCTTGTCAACAGGTTGGTCAGAGATAATCAGGTACTCGAACAAGTCGCCGGCGGCTTGTACAGAGGCAATGAGCTCAGGGGTAAGGAGGGTATCAGTAATCTCGGCGCTCTCGCTCATGACGGTGAGCCAGGCGGGAAGCTTAGGATTATCCTTGGTGAAAGTGAGAGAAACATCATACCGGTCGTCGCGGACTCGGCGCATGACATCTTTGTGAACCACACCCCAAACAAAGCCATCGTACGTGCTCTTAGCATCCTTGGCGCGAATCTCAGAGGCACCAGGAGCTGAGGGGACAGTGAGATTCTCCTTGCCGTCAAAGGGGTAGGTCAGAACCTCAACGGCATCCTTAGGCGCATCAACAGTTTCAACGAAGAAACTAGCGACGTGCTCGAAGCCATTGACAATAGGGTTGAACTTCTTGGTCAAAGTGAGCTTGAAGTCGGTGAAAGCAGTGTTCTGTCGGCCAGTAGCGTAAGTCGCAAACTCAAAGAGGGACTTCTCCTTGATAAGCGTATCAGGCTTAACATCTTCATTATCCAGAGTGGGTACACCACCAAAGCCAACAAGAGCGTATTCCTTCTGGAGAACGGGGGCGTGAGCACGAATCCAAGCCTTAGCCCGAGAGCGATTGCGACGAGCACCAATCATATGAAGGAGGAAGATGAAACTCGAGATGAGGAGAATGATGCCCTCAAGTCTAAACTCGGAAAGAGAGTGACGTTCGTGTATATTGTACCATTTGGTGTACGGGACGGATGTAGCTACAGCTGCAGCGCTTCCAGCTGTCGCATCCTGAGTAGCGGCCTCGGGGGCTGGGTTGGGAGCCTCGGCGAAGTCTGCAAAGTCTAGATGAAGAGGTCGCGTGTCAGTCGAATATTCAATTCCATTCTTTGCGCATCGCAATATTACGCAATTGTCAGGTACTGACATAGGGTAACTAACCAGAATCTGGGCTCGCAGGCTCAGGGGCCTTTGCACCTCCAAAAGCGTTCTTCAAGAAAGAGGCCATTTTCAAGTCTTCGACATGGGGGTTGAGAGGTCGTGACTGAGGGGAAGAAGCGAAGCGAGGAGAGCAGAGGCCACGGCGCAAGAAGGCAAAGAAATAGGCGATGTGGGTGATGCGGAGAGCTTACCTTCCATTAGCTTGGCAAGGTGGAGACGAACCTGATTGATGGCATCCTGAAGCTAAGCTGTAAAAGGCATCTAAACCCAATTCCTCATTAACCTCTTCATGGGCTTCCTTAACCTGGGTGTTATCTATAGGACCGTATTTGAATGAAGAATAGGAGTGCCTCTTATATTCTGTTTTGGTATGTATTGCATGACATGCCCAACCACCAATATCGGGGAAGGTGGAATATGTATCTCCATACAGATGAACTTTAACCTTCAGATTAACAAAAATCACCATAGTTTCTCAAGGGTAAAACACTATAATCTTCCCTAGTCCACCACCAATTGAGTCGCCAACCTCACTATATCAAACTTTCTGAGGTAGATTTTTGGCGGTGCAATTCCTCACCTGTAGTTTCGCGACCGCAAAAATAGTCAATGCAGGCAGGCAGCTATTACAGAACTCTTGTCACTAAGATCGATATCAAGCACTTGCGACGGACGATAAAGCCATGGGGTCTTCCAGTTGATTCACCTTTTTTGTGAGTGAAAAACACGCCTCGATCAGTTAAGCTCCAGGCTGGGACTTATGCTTTGTGAAGATAGGTATATCTGTATTTGTATCATGGCAAAAAGGAATGAAACACCATGAGATGTGAAGGTTTGTTGCTCATGTCTCAAGTTTTGAGTTATATAACCGAGTCATGCAAATGAACCACCGCCCACTCGCCCCCGCGTCAACTTCTGAATGTTAAACCCTGGTAAGTGAAATTCGATAGCTAAGAAGAGATTTGTACTGCGCTGGCACGTATGAACAATGCAGAGTTACTGTCTAGCAATTTATTCATCTAGCATCAAATCTATTATGATTTACACATATAACAGAAGCCAGATATCTGATCTCTACTCACAGAGACGCCTTAGCCTTCAAGGCACCACCCAACACCTCATCAAGCCATTTCGTGATATGCTGATTCACAGCCTCAGAAGCCTGCCACAACGCCCAGTGAGACGCCTTGACTTCTTCCCGAGTCAAGTTAGTAAAACTTGAGTCCATTCCCTTAGACATAGACGGCGGGAGAGCCGAATCATCAGTCGCTGTGATGAACAAAGCTGGCATCTCGAACTTATGTCCGCCCTTCTTGGCGACCTCCACATCGTCACGGTGGTTAAGCTCCTGCATGCGGTAATAGTTCAAAGGGCCACGTAACTCCGGGGGTTCCTTGGAGGCGTATTCTTTGGCGTAATAATCCAGCTCTTCCTTGCTGACGAGTGGTGATGGGCCAAGTTCTGGCAGCTTGTCGAAGTATATACCATCCTTTGCAGAGAAACCAAGCTCTCCGCTGGGTGTACGGCCGCCATACATTGCATTCAAGAACTGTTGGATCTTCTCCTCTCCTTGGAGACGAGATTGAACCTCGGGGCCCTTGAACTGCAGTTGGTAGCTAAAGTTGAGCAGATGGCCACTCTGTATGATAGCTTCGAGGGGCACGAATGTCTCTCTGGGCTGCATGTAGGGTGTGCAGACGCTGAACACAGCCTTGATAAGCTGAGGATACCAGCAGGCGATCTTCCACACAATAGCACCGCCCCAATCGTGTCCACCGAGAATGATCTGTCCATCCTCTCCAACATACTTCTGAGCCAGCTCGTTGATATCAGATGAAAGGCTCTTGTATGTGTACTCCTCAAGCGACTCTGGAGCGTCAGTGCCGCCATATCCCACCATATCAGGGACAATGACTCGGAATCCTAAGGACACAAGATGGGGAACTTGATAGCGCCAGCCAAAACCAAGATCCGGAAAGCCATGGATGAGAACCATAGTCTCCAGGGGGGTACCCTCAGGCTCTCCAACGATGTACTTATAATTTTTCCCTCGAATCTGTGCCGTCTCGGTTTTGACCCGAGAGTCATTTGGTACAAGCTTGTCGGGAGCCATATTGAACAACTTGACGCACACGTACTTTCTTGTATTCTATTAAAAGTGTTAATGGTGTGATGTTGTATATCAAATGGAGGCTTAGATAAAGTTTCCTGTTAGTGTGGGGAAGCATTAAAATGAATGATGAATTACATCATGCTGGGACTCACTTTCTCGTGTAAATGACTCGCGGTTTTAAGCTATAATCTCGAAGAAGGCCCCGATCCCAAACAAACAGGATTCGCAAGTTTATAAGCTTTTTCCATGAGGCGACACGGGACACAGTCGGTCTATATACAAGTTTTATCTTGGCCAGCTTTGAACCTGCTGTAGAGTGGAGTCCGAGCAAACCGAGGCATAAACGGGAGGACTTCCTAATTTAGAATAATCAAATGTGAATCGCGGCTAAGAGATACCTATCTTTCCACTGTTGTTGTCGTGTTACACCGGTCAGCGTAACCTACGTTCGTTCTCGGCATGTTACATAACGAAGTGTATGGTGGATTGATGGTTGGGGCCTTGAAGCGGTCAGTGCGAGTCCGAGTGCGAGGTCAAATTGACAACAAGATGGTAAAAGATGACGGCAAGGCAACATCCGTGGGTATCGAATTGTATTAATACTAAAGCAGTTGAGTTCAACAACAGAACTCCGACAGAAGGCACCTCCAAAAATACGAGACTTCTGCATATCTCTAATGCCGCTGGACATAGGTATGCAGAATAATTAGTAAACATCTGGCTTGTCCTCCACCGTTAACAAGTCAGGTCAAAAGCAGCAGTCCGTGCGCTACATCCAAATGCACCACTTGGGTGATAATGCTCAGTAAATAACCATATCTTCATCGGCTTCCTCCAACACATCCGCTGACTCATCGTGATGATGACCATGATGAGATGCTTGAAGCTCCTTCTCTCGAACACGGGATGATTCTTCGGGGCCATTTGTGTCTTTAGGGTCATGAACCAACTCCTCATTTGACGGTGCTGCCGTCTCTGAAGATTGTCTTCCTCGTTTTGTCTGTCGCCCTTTCCTTGCATTGAACCCCTCAACTTCACGCTTTATCGTGGCCTTCGTCTGCCGGAGCTGATCATCTATTGTGTCTTCTTGCTCTGCTGTGAGTTTCCAAGGAAGATAGTACTGGATAATGTCAATAGGAATCTCGAAGTATTATGTGGTTGCATCAACATACGATATGCGGCCTTGATTTTGTCTGTAAGTACCGTGCCATCGCAAGCATTTTTGTATGCTTGTTACACATCTAGACAATGTTGTGAGTCCTTATAGCACGAAAAATGGTACCCTGGCGGCCAACTTACAACTTCCTCATCGAACGCTAGTTGTTCACCTCTCCGAATTTCAGTGAGCCGCGCTCGTTTCTCCTCGCGCAACTTATCGTCCTCAAAGTTCTGCTTTTGAAGTCGTTCCTGTTGTCTGCGTTCTATCTCTAAACGGCGCTTCTGCTGTAGACTGCCACTCGTCTGGCTCAGAGTGCTGAGTAGACCCCCAAATAACCGCTTGCCGCGTCTCTTCTCTTCTTGCGTCGCGTTTCTATGGCGATCAGTATCGATACCTGGAGAATCTCCATATGAATCGCGGCGGTTTGGTGATGAGGCCTTCTTCCGTGATTCGCCAGGAGCTTCTCGGAAATGATCGTCATGTTTCGTACGTTTCGGCGAGAGTTCATCGGCATTTACTGAAGCTTTTCGTTTCAAGGCTTCCTTATCTGGTGCATCTTTAAATAATGTATCATTATCCTTCTCGCGGTTCGGTTTGGTATCATCCAAGGGACGGGGCCTAGAATGAAGTTAGTAAGATACAGTGAAGGAGGCTTTCGGCCATGGCCGCACTCGTTTTTAGTTTCCATCTTCGATCATTGTTGTGGATATCGCATTATTCGAGCATGGTCAGATATATGATCAGCTTTGCCAGCTGCGCTAGCAGAATGGAATACAAACGAGGGCTGAATCTTGAGTATGTTCCTTGTCAAGGCTGAGGAAGGTGGGACTGTGATGTCGTGGGAAGCGACAACAGCTCTTGGACCCACTGTTTTGATTGGCTTGTGATTTTGTCGCCCCTCGAAGCTATCAGAACGCTGCCGCAAGGCTGAGAAATCTCCAATCTTGAACTCTACAACATTTTACTCAAGAACTTTTGACCTTCGCTTCCTCAACCTATTCTCCATTGCGACCGCCCATCACATACCAAACACCAACGTATCGTTTTTGTTTGTTTTTTGCGCTCGTTACCGTCATGTCTCGCCATCACCCGTAAGTATCACTTCATCCTCGTTTTCTACGACTCGCAGCCCAACTAACTTCCGCTCAGCGATCTTGTCATGTGTCGCAAGCAGGCTGGTATTGCCATTGGCCGTCTCTGTGACAAATGTGATGGCAAATGCCCAGTGTGCGACTCTTACGTTCGGCCTACGACGCTCGTGCGCATTTGTGACGAGTGCAGCTTCGGCAATTATCAGAACAAGTGCGTTGTATGCGGTGGTGAGGGCATCTCGGATGCCTTCTATTGTTTCGAGTGCACGCGACTTGAAAAGGACCGTGATGGATGTCCCAAGATTATCAACCTCGGCAGTTCGAGAACTGATGTGAGTAGCCTCAGGACGATTGTAGTCTTCTTGACAACACCATGCTGATAATATTCTTTTCCCAGTTATTCTACCAAAAGAAAACGAATCGTACGACGCAATACTAGCCGATTTGTGGCCTGGGCTGGCCGTGCAGTGTGATGTTTCGTGGGTTCAAAGTCAGCTTAAATCTGTCATCACAGGTGTTTTGGGCGTAAAATGGAAAACGAAAACGTGTTTTTGGTTTGAGCGACAGCTATCTAGTAATTACAGTTGACCAGCTTGTTCCTTATTCAACTATGTCAAAATTCACCTCGGAGCAATACACCGCGACTGAAAGGAAAGATTCTACCCACGGACTCCTCGTAACACATGAAATACTAAAAAATACAATTGAAGAGATTGATCATATGTAACTGACCTTCACACCCATTCCAGCTGTGCCCTTGACCTTAGCCCAAAAGGCTGCAAGTATCCTCTTCACTCTCTCCCGAATGTTGGTATTACTCAGCATAAGTATTAAACCCATGATAAACGCCAATAATTTAAACAAAAGCATGGGATTCGAGTTAAGTGAGGACCCCAAATGCTCGATTATAGTGCGAAGTTGCGTAATAACCATGGTTGCGCGTGACGTAAGAGTCGGAGCCTGCGAGACTGCTTTGCCGTTTGCCTTGGATCCTGTTCGATTCGTACCTCGAGGCGCTGACTGCCTCGATGAAGATGATGAAGCTCTCCCCTTGCGAGGTCGAGTCGATCCAGCATGGCTGGCAGTATCGTCGATCCCGTAATCAACCTCGCTCCCTTCGCGCTTCAGGCGCTCCTCTTCTATCCGCCTTCTTTCCTTCTCTTCGTTCTCTGCGCGCAGTCTCTTCGCCTCCTCAATTTCTCTCCTCAGCTCATCCTCTTGTCGTTGGCGCTCCTCATTCTCAAGTCTTTCCTGCTCTTGCTGTTCATCATGGAGGCTTTGCAATGCTTGTAAGAAAGCTTCGCGACGCTCTTCGTCCAGAACTGAGCTAACGCTGATAAATTCACGAGCATAATCCCATTCGTTGTTGCGCAAGAGTACATGGAGGGTGTATAACTCCAAGATCTTTACGCGAGCATTTAAATCTCTGGGAGTATTGGCGCCACTCGCCCCTTTCGCAGGAGATCGATAACGATTTGACATAGGGGAGCTTGTTGATTCAGCAAGCCGCCCAGCAACATCAAGATTTGGTGTGTTGGAAGCGGCCAAATAGGCCTCGAGTTTGTGCTGGTTAAGCTTCTGGTCACGGGCATGTGCCAACAATATCGTCGCGCTGCTCGAGTCAGTCCATGTCTCAATTCGATACATTCCCAACGACTTACAGATTAATGACCACGTCTGAGTCGACATCGCCCTCCACTCCATGGTAACCATTCGTGACCACCTCATCCCAGATTTCTCCCTCACGAACCTTGGTACACAATGCTCTCCATTCTTGGTTTCCAAAGGCATCTTTACCCTCTTCGGGTTCTAACTCAATAATGCCATTGAGAATAGTTAGGTACAAACTCCAAACTTTGACGCGAGTCGTTCTTGACGCCCGGGCGACTGGCGCAGGCTCGCCATCGTCAACATGCTCGGGTGGAGTAATCAACGGAAGTAATGTCGTCAGAGCTTCAGGCAGACGACGCGTGAGGAATAAGGTAGAAGCTTGGCGATATGTCTTCGAGATTTGGGAAGGATGTCGCGATGATGTAGAAGACGCTAGAGAGGATATAGATGTTGAGAGGAGGCTGTTGGAAAGGCCATGCGCTGCAGTTGATGATGACATCGCGGTCGGACTGTATGCGGCATGACCGTTGAAAGACATGTTGACAGGTGTATGAAAGCAGTGGGATCAGAAGCGCTAGCACGGAAGCTGCTGGTGTTTAAGATCGTCTAGACATAAAAGGCGACAATGTCTTTGGAAGGTGGTAGGCAGCTCAAATTCGGATCGTGGAGAGGACAAGCGGTATGTTATGGAGATGGAGCTGGGGTTGAAGATTGGGTGATAGAGGGATAATAAATAGGGTCAATATATTGAATCACCCCAGATTCATGATTCAATTGAGCATCGTCGGAATAAGAGGAGAAATACGGGGACTCGGGAGCACAAACAAAAGCCAATTCCAGGACTCACGCGTCAGGGCCGAATTCAGTCAAGAAGGCCGTGACATGTGGTTTGTAGGAGTAACACAGCAATTGGGAAGCTGGGAAAGCTGATGAGCCAACCAAGCCAATGGTAGAAAAACAATCCGCAATTTTAGCCTCGGTACGGGTACCTACTTCTTGACTTTCGGGTGGGGGGGCGTGCTCCATTTCCAGCGCATCCCCCCGTTCTGATCAAGAGGAGCCGACAACGGCGGAAGCACGGCCGAGGTTGACAGCTCAGCATCCGTACTGATATAAATACTACTAGGTACCTAAGGCAGGTAGACACCAACGATGGCATCTTGTCGCAATTTTCCCCTTCTACCAAGAAACCATATAATTCAGATGAAGAAACGTTCGTTCCGAGCCTTCTGAAGACTGTAGGTTTGAGCTCGGCATCTGCGCCGCTTGTTGCGTGTTATTGTCCAAAACTTGGTGTCTTCATTTCCCGTTGATCCAATGACCTAGGTAGGCTCGGGAGGATGTCCATATCAGTCACGAGTGTTATACACCAGCATACGTTACTTGGCCCAAGCAAGCCAATAGATACATCAAATACGAGACAACAGCTTATAACGAAGCTTGTGTACTACATAGCGTTGAGTGCCAGAGGGACCATCTTATTAATGTTTATCATCACTTATCTGCTATTGTGTGCAATCCAGTTATACTATTTTTTCCTGTTTTCTCTTTACACGTGATCGGATTCCATTATCAAAACTTGCCATGATGCGCTAACGTCTGCTCTAATAAGACAGTTTCAAACTTTATACCGTTTGATAAAGACAAGAAAAAGCAAACAAGTAAGACCTTAGAGAATGTTAGCTCGTGGGGCTGGCTGTATGTCTGCGTACCCTTCCTTGGCCTTTCAAAGCATTTTTTCAATCCTGACGATTTTTGGTCCAAATACAGATCTCCAGGTTAAGCAACAGCAATTTTGCCAAGGCATCTAAATTTAAATAAATAAAAAATGGTTTAAAGAACATTCCATGGTATCACGAAACGCCTCCCATAAATCGACCATTAGAACACCACCCACTCTATTTCCAGTCTATTCCACACATGCCCTCAATTCATTGCCTTCGAGCTGATCTCCTTGCTGGCGTTCTCTCTTGCTTTATCTCCATGATATTCTCTCGTGTGCCGATGATGCTATCTTCTCGTTCAATCAGTGACTCCTCGACACCATTCAATTGTTCCTGGTGAACCCACCCAGCCTCAACTGCAAAGCATACCACGTCTGCAGCACAGCCGAAGCAAGGTACGTCAACTCCAGCATCTGGATCCAGGTACTTCCACATCTCTCGCGTCTCTTTCTTAAATCGTGTCAGCTCCTTCTTATCGCCCTTGAAGTGACTGGTCAAGTATTCGTAGAGATATGCCAGCCAAAGCACATTCGTATATGGAGCATAAGAGTCCCATGAGAGTGGTCCGTCAATGCCCCTAGCGTAAGGTGTGTCATGAGCTTCTGGTGGCAGACACGTACGGTCAGCATGGAGTAGGAATGACCTCATTTGGCGATAAACTTTGCATTGCCCTGCATGTGTACTGGCGAAAAGGCTGAGGTCTCTTTCAAGATCAAAGGCCACAGGCTTTGCATCTTCTATGGAAAGGTCTTCGCCGCGAGACAGACCGTAGTCCAAAATCGTAATGTCCAAGCCTGAAAAGCCAAAGAAACCCCCTGAAGGAGGACCCATCTCTCGAGGCGACTTGACTTGCCGAATACATAAGTTGCCTTCGTGAAGGTCACGATGCTACTCAAGTTAGTGGATTTCCTCAACTGATGCAGTCTGCAGTATTTACCTCAAACATTACAAGGTCCTCGGCTCTTGCTAGAGCAATAGCCTCTAAGAAAAAGATATCCCACAGTTGGCTTTCACTCGTCAACTTCCAGTCTTCCAGCGATGTTCCAGCATCTCCCAGCTCGACAACTAAAAATCGTGTACCGTCCAGATATCGGCTTGGTGAGGGATAAAACTGCGCTCGGTCCGGATCTTGTCGTTTCATCTTCTTTTGAAACGACTGATGTGTCTCGAGAAGCTGACGTGTTGTTTTACCCTGAACAACGTATCTCTCCTTGTATACAACGAAGCCTGGAATATCTGCCAGCCATTCCGAGATCTGGAGCTCGCCTTGTATATCCTCTTCAGGATGAGGCTCTTCATCGACTAAGCCGGAGCGAATTTGAGCTTTGGTTTGTGGCTTTATGGGTGATGGGAGCCGAATAACTTTGATGATGCTGGTTCCACGCTCATTGGTAACGCGATACACCTCGGCGTAAGATGCCTCGGCGATCTTGTCAATTCTATCTCCTGGTGGGCAGACATCGTCCCAAGTGAGGACTCTGAGCTGTGCTTGTTGCGCGGCCTCTGAGGCTATCTGGGCCTCCAGTAATCTCGAAAATTCAGCTGAATCATCTTCATCTATATGTATGACTGAGATGGGTTCTTTAGCCTGCGGATTGTCTGTTTCAGAAATTTTGAGGGTTGTGTCTTCCTTGGCGTTGATAATCTCACTTGTTCTCTCCAGGGCGAATTCTGTATTCCTTTTTAATAACCTTCCCTTTGGTTTTGTAATTGATTCTTCATCAATATGGATAGACGAGACTTTCTCTGTTATAAGAGAGACAGAGACATCTTTGAAGTCTTGTTCTGGATGGGGCCGTACTGGGCTCTGCGGTAGCTCGGCGAATAAGCGTTCGGCTTTTGACCGTTTTGCTTGTTTACCATATTTCTTAAATGCTGTATTTCGGAACATTTTTTGAATGTCAAAAAGCTTTATGAATAAGGTATCAAGTCTCAGAATTGTCTTCAACCTGGGACCTATAATGATATAAACATCTTCATTAGGAAATAGTGGTTGGTGGGACAACGGGCCCACTGATGGATCTAAAAATGTTATACAACGGTTCTGCTTTCAATATTTGTAATAAAGAGCATGCCAGTCAATGGATGTCATACTCCTATAGAGGCATCGTTAACACGGCAATTCCCGAGGCATCATCGAGCTACTTTGACTGAGGCAGTTGGCCACACAAGCTTTGTTTGTTAGCATTGATAGAAGGATTGGCTCTTATGTGAAATGTAATACCTCCCCGTGTCAGGATTGAATAGTGATTTGCACGCCTGCTTTCTTCCTTGGATGCTGTAGAAGCCAAACAAGTACTTGAATGACACGATACTATCTTCTCTCTGTTGTTGTTACTCTCTCAAATCCGCAAGCCTCTAATACCCAGCCTGGAGATATGGCAGTCGAGCTAGTCTCACTCATTGTTGGTATTCGAACCTGGTTTGCGCCTGTCCTTTTTTTTATTTTTTATAAAATAAATAAATAAATAAAAATAAACAATAATAAAATAATAATAATCCTATTTGTTTATATTACGCAATAATAAGATCAAGACAATACGCATTAAATCTTGGGACTTTGAGCATCTCCAAGAAACAGATGCAAATAATTTTCCGGTATACATTAACCCTTACCACTATATAACCTCTGCAATACCTTACAGCTCGGTTTCTAACAGCAAGCTTCAGCAGCATTTATAGAGATCATCATGGATCTCTACAATACAGGCTACAGCTTAATTATGGTTTTATCAATGGCAACTCCGATTTCTCTTTACAGCACTAAGTTTTTCTTGTCCTTATAAATTACCAAGGTTGGCTAAAGCGGGGAAAGCTACGCGATGTGACAACGTGGATTGAAATATGAAAATTGGATGCGGATATGATAAGAACAAATAAAACATGAGCGGCGACGATTCTGAGAGCATCTAGCCTCACATTGAAACGAACGAACACCCATGTGTGTTAAAGTGAGTGGGGATACACTTACTGGATCCGTCGAGGTGACGACGTGAAAGGGGCTTGGCATATGCGCCTCTCCTATAAATGTAAGATACCTTCAGATGGAACTGACAGCGGGGAAAGTACTGTCTGGTGTTGAGTCTTATGTCCCAATACATCAGATGAATGCTTAATGAGTCTCAAAGTACCTGTGCCCTCTCCTCCGCAGTTGCGTCTCCCGGCCTGTGGGCACTGGCGGCATGTTGGCGTTGTGGTGATGCTGACAGGATAGCCATGAATAGAAACAAGTACGACGAACTAGAGCTAATAAGCGGACGTGGAGTAGCACTTGCGAGAAGGCGTTTGTTAGCCGAAGGAGTCCTGGTGTCAAAGCAGAATGCGAATCGCTAATTAATGAGCCGAAGGTATTATGGAGAGTTGCTGATCCTTTTTTACATCCATAACTCTGCTCCCCCTGAGTGTTTCCTGTCTTTAGCACTGTGAACCTCCACTAGATCCAACTGGATCTGACAGCGCCAGCCCCCAAGCTGGAGCTCTCAATAGCAACCCACCTTGTCATATTTCAATACCCTTCCTTTACCTAGGTAGTCTCTTCCCAACACTTTCGAAATACTCATGCTTCATAATAAGGGGGGGAAGCAAGTTTGATTGGTTTTATTGACTTGCTGCATCTTCTTCAGATTGGCACAAACTGGCACTGTACCTAAACCGTCAGCTTCAAAGGTCTTTGACAGGTTTGTCAATTTAGCCAATCATCGACTGCAAGCTGGCCACAGCCCAGTCTTTGAGCCTCGTCCAACGTCCCGCCGCACGGTCTCCAATCGAGTCGTCTAATACTGTAGAAAGCTTGCGCATGGTAAAAGGAGGCTGTGCATGTGCAATCCGATCATCACGAAACTCAACCCAATCCCAGCCACAAAAAGATCGGATTCAAAGACATTTGACCTACGGACAAACTTACAGTGCTTACTTTACCCTACGGTCTGCCCAGTCGATTAGGGTTGACTATCTTCGTTAAACGACACGGCGCCATCTGTATCTACCATTGCTTTGACTGTCAGCTTGTTGCTTGACACCCTCCCGCATCTCTCGACCTCGTCGGATCGCATCGACGCCAATAATCTCTATTTTTACCTGTTCGATCCAACCGTCTATCACACAACCTTCTCTTGTTCAATCCGCATGCAGGCAGCCGCCTTCGCCAGTCGATAGCCTAACCCTTAACTGTCCGCCGCCATGGCTGGGCGACCGCCTGGAGGAGGTTTCGATACGGGACGCTCGAATCATCGCGACGATCTTTTACTCGACCTTGACAATGACCAACCTGTTTACAGCGGTGGTCAGCGCTCCAATCTTAATGACGATGATCTGATGCGCTTTCACGAACAAAATCAAGATCCCCCTCCAGGACGTACTTCTGTATCTTATGACGACTTTGTTGGCGCTCGGGACGCGAATCATGCATCGACCGTACAACCTGCTGGCAGTTTAGGTGTACCGCCCAGATCTGGCCCAGGTTCAAATCCCTACCTTACGAGACAGTACAGCCAAACTTCCGAACTCGGCAATTACCAACGCTACGCTGATGATTTCGATGATTATCCCGTCGAGGGCGACTCATATTACCATCAGGATGGAGGGGCAAGAATTGACGAAACTACTCCAGGCCTTGGTAGGAACAACGCACGGAATCGAAACAGCGTCTTGGGTCTTGGCGGGGGTTTTCTTGGTAAAGTCAAGAATAGATTAGGCTTGGGTCAAGGATATTCAGAGATGGATCTGCCTTTGACAGAACCTGGCCATGAACGAGGAGATTCTGTTGGAGGGAATTCTCAACAACCACCGCAGCAGGCTCATAAGGGCAGGTTTGATATGGGTAACTTCAAGTTTGGATTCGGCCGATCGAAACCGGATCCCTCGACTCTTGGTCCTCGACTCATATATCTTAATAATCCGCCAGCCAACGCCGCCAACAAGTATGTCGACAACCATATCTCAACTGCTAAGTACAACGTCGCAACTTTCCTACCCAAATTCCTGTACGAGCAATTCTCGAAGTTTGCCAATATCTTCTTCTTGTTCACTGCTGCGCTTCAGCAAATTCCCAATCTTTCACCAACGAACCCCTACACAACCATTGCACCCCTCATCGTGGTTCTTATTATATCCGCCGTTAAGGAACTGGTCGAGGATTACCGCAGAAAGCAAGCCGATAATGCTCTCAATACCTCCAAGGCGCGGGTCCTTCGAGGCTCTACTTTCCAGGAAACGAAGTGGATCAATGTGGCTGTGGGAGACATAATACGAGTGGAATCGGAAGAACCTTTTCCTTCTGACTTGGTTCTTTTGGCTAGCTCCGAGCCCGAAGGTCTCTGTTATATCGAAACAGCAAACCTCGATGGTGAGACAAACCTTAAGATCAAACAAGCGCTGCCAGAAACTTCCTCTATGGTTTCACCGAATGAGCTGAGCAGGTTGGGAGGACGTATCAAGTCGGAACAGCCCAACAGTAGTCTTTACACATACGAGGCAACTCTGACAATGCAGACTGGGGGTGGAGAAAAGGAGTTTGCGCTGAACCCAGAGCAACTTCTTCTCAGAGGTGCTACCTTGCGAAACACGCCTTGGGTTCATGGTGTTGTAGTGTTTACTGGCCACGAAACGAAACTCATGCGAAATGCTACTGCTGCTCCTATCAAGCGCACCAAGGTTGAGAGGAAACTCAACATACTTGTCCTCTTGTTGGTAGGTATCTTGCTGGTTCTGAGTATCGTGTGTACCGTTGGAGACTTGATCCAACGGAAAGTTGAAGGCGATGCTTTGTCCTATCTCTACCTTGATCCTACAAACACTGCAGGGCAAATCACTCAGACATTCCTCAAGGACATGGTCACATATTGGGTTCTGTTTTCGGCTCTGGTTCCCATTTCCCTCTTCGTTACCGTCGAGTTGGTGAAGTATTGGCATGGAATATTGATCAACGATGATCTCGATATGTACTACGATAAGAACGATACACCTGCTACTTGCCGAACCTCAAGCTTGGTGGAAGAGCTTGGCATGGTCGAATATGTTTTCTCAGACAAGACTGGAACCCTCACCTGTAATCAGATGGAATTTAAGCAGTGTTCGATTGCCGGAGTTCAATATTCTGAAGATGTACCGGAGGATCGTCGTCCAACTATGGTTGATGGTGTTGAAGTCGGAATTTTTGATTACAAGGCACTCAAGGCCAATCTCGCCAACGGACACGAGACCGCCCCTGCTATTGATCATTTCTTGTCGCTGCTCGCAACTTGCCATACTGTTATTCCGGAAATGGATGAAAAGGGCGGCATCAAGTATCAAGCTGCTTCTCCTGATGAAGGGGCTTTGGTCGCTGGGGCCCTGGACCTCGGCTTCAAGTTCACTGCTCGAAAGCCGAAATCAGTCATCATCGAAGCTAATGGCCGAGAACTTGAATATGAACTCCTTGCCGTTTGCGAATTCAACTCGACTCGAAAGCGGATGTCAACTATATATCGATGTCCTGATGGCAAGATCCGATGCTATTGTAAGGGTGCCGACACCGTCATTCTCGAACGTCTCAATGATCAGAACCCGCACGTTGAAGTCACACTCCGACATCTCGAAGAGTACGCATCCGAGGGTTTACGAACACTATGTTTGGCTATGCGAGAAATCCCAGAGCACGAGTTTCAGGAATGGTATAAGATTTACGACACTGCTCAGATGACTGTTGGTGGTAACCGTGCTGAAGAAGTCGACAAGGCTTCGGAAATTATCGAGAAGGACTTCTTTTTACTTGGCGCAACTGCCATTGAGGATCGTCTCCAAGATGGTGTTCCAGAGACAATTCACACTTTACAACAAGCCAACATTAAAGTTTGGGTTCTGACTGGAGACCGTCAAGAAACCGCCATCAACATCGGAATGAGTTGCAAGCTACTCAGCGAAGATATGATGCTTCTGATTGTTAACGAGGAAACGGCTGCCGCCACACGGGACAACATTCAAAAGAAGATGGATGCCATCAGAACGCAGGGAGACGGCACAATTGAGACAGAAACATTGGCTCTAATCATTGATGGAAAATCTTTGACGTACGCTCTTGAGAAGGACTTGGAAAAACTATTCCTTGACTTGGCCATTATGTGTAAGGCTGTTATCTGCTGCCGCGTGTCTCCTCTTCAGAAGGCCCTTGTTGTCAAGCTGGTCAAGAAGTATCAGAAAGAGTCAATTCTTCTTGCTATTGGCGATGGAGCAAACGACGTTTCCATGATTCAAGCAGCACATATTGGTATCGGAATCAGTGGTGAAGAAGGTCTTCAGGCGGCGCGAAGTGCGGATGTCGCCATCGCACAGTTCCGGTTTCTTCGAAAGCTACTGCTGGTACATGGTGCATGGAGTTATCAACGTGTCACAAAGACGATTTTGTTCTCATTTTACAAGAACATCGCGTTATATATGACACAATTCTGGGTAAATAAAACACAAAAACGTGAGTATGTTCGAGTATATATGGCTAATATTGATTGCAGTACACATTCCAAAACGTGTTTTCCGGTCAGGTTATCTATGAGTCATGGACGCTATCTTTCTACAACGTCTTCTACACCGTTCTACCCCCTCTGGCGCTCGGCATTCTGGATCAGTTCATCTCAGCTCGTCTTCTGGATCGATATCCCCAGCTTTACATGATGGGCCAGCAGAACTACTTCTTCAGATTCAAAGTCTTCACGCAGTGGATAGCTAACGCCATCTACCATTCTATTATACTGTACATTTGGGCACAACTCTTCTGGTATGGTGATCTTATCCAAGGAGATGGCAAGATTGCTGGTCATTGGGTCTGGGGTACGGCGCTCTACGGCGCCACTCTCCTCACCGTCCTGGGTAAGGCTGCTTTGGTCACCAACAACTGGACCAAGTACCATGTTCTCGCCATTCCTGGAAGCATGGCTATTTGGTACGTGCTTACTGCCATCTATGGTATCGTTGCGCCTATGGCAGGCGTGTCCATGGAGTACTTCGGTACCATCCCCAGGATCTACGAAAGCCCCGTGTTCTGGCTCCAGACGATCTGTCTTGCCATCATGTGCCTCTTGCGCGACTTTGTTTGGAAGTATGCGAAGCGTATGTACCGACCGCAAACATATCATCACATCCAGGAAATCCAGAAGTACAACATTCAAGACTATCGACCCAGGTGAGATAATTCCCCATCACAGCATGTAGCTATTAAGACTAACGCATTCCAGGATGGAGCAATTTCAAAAAGCAATCCGAAAGGTGCGACAAGTGCAACGTATGCGTAAACAACGCGGATATGCCTTCTCGCAAGCAGACGAGAGTCAAACACGTGTGCTCCAAGCCTACGATACCACGAAGCATCGTGGACGATATGGTGAGATGGCCAGTTCGAGGCCAGTGGGCAGGTAACCGGCAGGAGCAGATGAGTGGAGATTCATGTGCAGGTCTTTTGATAATGTCTGCATGGTTACTGCGTGACGAATACAAAACATTGGGGGTTTTACTCAGGAGTTGGATTGCCATTTATTTCCAAGCACCGGGTGGTCGGTCTGCTCATTCATCTTTTTCTGTACTATCCAACTGTCGATGTCGAGAGCCGAGTGTTCTCGGCTCGATAAACTGAAAATACTCGATGATGCTCTTCTTCAAATGATATACATGCTTTTGAACATCTAGAAGAGGCGGCCATCCTTTCTTCGATTAAGCGAGAACGAGAATATGAAAAGGGATATAGGCTCATGGATGTACGAAACGGCTTCATTATGTTGTATTATGCATTGGATTCGAAAGGGTACTATTTCTTGTGGTGGAGGTCACCAACGCTTGAGTTTGCAGGAGTTTTTATTTATCGAGCTGTATGTTCGTGCTGTATAGCCGCAGGATTCGGTAAATGTCGGTGTTTGTGACAGGTGATGCGTCTCATGACGTTCGATAGCTATAAAGCAATGGTATGTGTGTATGGTACGTGTTACATTTAGAGCCTCAAAAGGATACTATGTTGTAGGCAGCGTTGATATCCCATGCCATCACTACTACCAGACATCTGTGTTCTTTGCTATAGAAATATTTGAAAAAGAAAATACTCCTCCAAATCTCTATAGGGTTCATCACACCGACTTGGTGCCATCCTCGTTGACTTCGTCTATAGTGTTGGACTGTACTTTGCTACCAAGTAATTCATGCATGTACCATTTCACTGCCCACATAAACAAACATTTCAACCCGCAAACTCATATGTTTGACTTCATGACATATCGGCATCCAATGTGGCTTAGTTCAAAGCTGCGTATGACTTGGCGTTCCTATGTAATCAGCTATGGTGCCGACGGAACCCCTTCATCCACGGAAAACCATACACCAGCATTCTGATCCGCCTTGGCTGATAAAATATTTACATAACCTACAACTGATAACATGAAGCTAGTTACCAAGTCACATTGAAATGTGACACAGAGTTGAAGAAGCCACTAGATGAAGAGCAACTCTTGAATGATGTGACAGATGCAGGCCAGATCACATATGATATGATAGGATCTGAGACACAGCTGTGCTTTGACAATGATCTGTAAATGAGGTTCTACGTACCTGACCTTGATGCGTTGTCAAAAAGTTTACCAGAGGAATGGTAGAGTGATCGGCTAGTGTGAGCCATGGAGGCCAATGAGGATGGAGAAGTCGGAAGTGAAGTGAGAGAACGAACTGCATTAGATGAAACATGGCACACCCCTCGGTGAAGATGCTGCCATACTAAGAAGTACTACTTTCATACCAGATGCCACGGAAAATAAGCGTTACTGATACGTTAAGCTGATAAAGAAACTTCCAGTGAGGTCTCACGTTGCTAGGCGTATCATATTATCTAGTTCGTTCTACCTACCAAAGTTTACAGAGGTTCCGGTTAGATAACGCAACAGTAACAGCAGGTATTCCATCTCAAGATTCCGTGATCGCATATGTGGTGATACGTCTCGTTTCGATACTCGGCGAATGCTCCGGCGAGACGTTGAGTGTGGTGCACATGACGCATCATCTGCGCCCGTGCCCTCACCATACATCAAAAGAGCTATTGCGTGTTACGCAGAACTTTGACAAATTCCATCATCGGAGCTTGGGTTGGCTGATTGTATATGCATTAGTACCTGTTGACATGGCGTGGGGTGGGGAATGAAAATCCGGGGATCAAAGCGTTGAGTAAGACAGGGCAATCCGGGGGTGCAACCTTGATGTTACAGGCGGGGTACTTTGGTACAGACAAAATCAATTGTCAGTTGAACAGCAAAAGAAATGATGGGGCTGATTGTTGATGTCTCATTAGATGTTCGTTATTCTATCTTATTTGATGTCGTTTGTGTATATGCCGAAGGAAAGGGAAAATGCAGATCCCGTTGTTACCCTCCATTGCTGCCTATATATAGATATGAATATGATATGCCTTTATACATGCTTGGATGATTCTTGAGTGTCCCTTGCTAGATTAAACAGAAAACTTCTTACCAAAAAAAAAAGCCTGTTAAAAGGAGAAGAAGGGGTAAATTATACATCTGTCCAGATAGCCGCTCGCCAAATGCCAGTGCTCACGCTAATGCTAAAAATGTCATCGCCATGCTGTATTGTGATGTCGTCTCGTGCCTTACCTTGCATTACCGAGGCGTGGATCCAGCCTTCTGGTAAGACAAGTCCAATAACAGATAAGAAGAAGAACCCCAAGCAATACTAACTAGTCCTAGCAGCCTGTCTCCCACCCAACTTGTCGCAGAATGCCAGGTGTTAACCCATGTCTGGCTTCAAATTGGGGGCTGACGAGCCACCTAGTTGCGGAGGAGTGTATCCAGAATGGATACCCATAGACGATAGTGATAATGAATATAAGATGAAAAGGAAGAAAGAAAATAAGAAGAAGAAGCAGAAAAACATGGTAAACTCCATCCCGTCCTGAGATTGATAAATGTTGTAGCTAGATGAGAAAGGGAGAAACTTTTGAGCGCCAGGAATACGGCCGATAGATACCATCCCCGAATATGCAATATGAAAAAAAGAACAATAGATCCTGACAACAGAGTGACAAGCCCGCGTGCACCGCGTGCTGTGCTCCCTTCGGTGCCAAATGGGAATTAGGGACGGGGAACTTGCTTTCTGAGCAGCCGACTTGCTCAACTTCCGGCAAAACAAGCCTTAAAGGAGCCGCAAGGGCACTGGACAATCCTTGCATAACGCAAACCCCGCAAAATTAGAAATTGGTGATTGCGCTTGGGCAGACCCATTTTGACCATGCAGCGGGGTTCGTGACCGAGGCCCCGGTTGTAAGGTGAGACACCGCGGTACGGGAAAACACCCGCCATGAAGCTCCATGAAGCTTCACTTGTGCCACCTGCCTATCCAAGTCGGGATTCAGAATTTACTCCTGCTTGGACAAACTCGAAGGGCAGTGATCTCTTGCGGCTAGAGAGCCGAATGCACCCATTATCTGCCGACCATCGGTGTCACAAGCTCAATGCTTCTGGGTCGAGAGTAGGTGCTGGGATGGCGAGAAGGGAGTGGCCTATCCACGCCGCCTGATGTCGCCTCGGAATTGTATGCGCTACCTCCTACGCCATAGTAACCTCCGTCATACGTCGATGACAAATATGGGGCAGAAGGCCGGCTGTACGAGCTGTACGGGCTAGTCGCTGCGCTGCGGCTAAAGGGCCATAAGTTGCTCGAGCTGCCCGTGGGCGACGGAGGGCTCGGAGGCCGGACATTCAGAGAACGGAGGGCCGAAATGGCCGAAGTATGTTGGTAAGTCGGTGCTCCGGTTCCCGGAGTTGCTGGTGGAGAACTTAAAATCATGGAGCTGGGCCGTGAAGGAGACGCTCGCGGGATGATGTCTTTGGGCTCCGGGCTTCCCGCAGAATAGAATGGATAGTTTGATGACGCGTAATGGCGGACCGAAGAGGTCGGCTGTGATGATGCGGTCTGATCAACTCTCCGGCAGCTGCAGTATTATTAGCATCATCCTGGACCACTATGGTTCCGTAGGGACGAGGTCCACTACAGCCACCAACGGAATTGAAACTTACTTGTCGGAGCAGTAAAGAAACATGTCGTCATGAGGGATGAATTGCTTTTCGCACGTCATGCTAAACAATTGTATCAGCAAAAATACTTCTTTACCCTGTGAGAAGTTCTGAGAAGCCAGCTGATAAGGTAAATGGTTCCTGAGCATGACAGCATCACCAGTGAGCTAGAAGCAAAGAAGCCTCATGATAACCCATGGAATGACTTGAAAAACATCATGTGATGACGTGAGACCTACCAAAACTGTGGGAAACTCTCCCTCTCGTCTTCCCAGGACTCTGTCCATTCTCGCTCACGCTCGCGCTGACTGCGACCAAGTTTTTGTGGTGTGTGCCTTCGTGTCATGACGGGCCTCTTGTACTTCGCAGGGTCGGTCGCAGTAACTGCTTTTCGCACATCGGTCGCAGAAGAATTGGGCAGACCATGGCCTGACTTTTTCCGGCTGTGGTGCATTATGTATACTTGAACAAGAGAGGTGTGAAGGGAGGAGGATAACGGGTTGATAAAAAAGCAGTCCTCAAAGGATCTTGAGAGAAGGGGGCCAGGTGATATTGGGTGATATGAGTACTGCACCAGTACAAATATGTACTTGGTAAGGTACCACTGTAAATCAGTGGAGAGTGCAGATATTTAGAGCAGTTGGGGCTGCTGCGGACAGGTTGAGAAAGCGCCTTTCGGTGTGGTTCGACTGCGGGGGGCTTATCAAGGCACTAGGCTCCAAAGATCCCCTTAACCTTACTCCTTGATTCGATTGACAAGGGGTGAAGGATGGGAAACGAGTGCAAATTTTTTTTCTCAAGCTTGACCGTGTCTGGAGAAATTCCAGAATTGTGTGATAGCAGGGTATAACAGAGTGGCAAATTGTGGTCGAAAACGCGCAAGGGCATGTGCAAGGACGACAGGGCAAGAAATTCCCCGAGTTACCTCGTAGTGTTGCAGATGGAGACGAACAACGATCAAACAAACTGAGACCGACCAACTCAAAGCAGGGCAGGAAGTGAGTTGACAAAAATATCCAGTTAGCCGGTATAGATGAATAATAAGCGGATGGACATAAGTTTCTTTTTAAACTCAAAATCGAGCAGGGGAAGCCTAGACAGTTTTATTTTCAGATCTCGATGAGATGAAAATTTCCTTCCAGTAAAAATCCACTGATGAGAATTTGACTCGATAATGCGTTACCGCTCGGGAACCGGAATGGTGACCAGTGATCCGCTGCGTGGAGTCGACGTCGTGTTGTAACTTGTTCGGCCGCGGAAGAAGGCGGTATGAATAAATTGAGTGTCGATTCCTGAAGCCCAACAAGAGAAACCAGGCGTGTAAGTGTCGTGTAAGTCAAATTTAGCCGAGTGGGTAGCCAGTTGATGGGCAGTAAAAAGAGCCGCTTCAGTAGCGTAGATAGCTGACTTGTTCGTTGGGGAGCTGAAAGGTACATAGACTGAAAGTCGAGGTGGAATGACGACGTATATTGGATAAACTCGTCCGAGTTACAGAGCTTATTGTATGACAAGTTGAATAGCTTCTACGGAATTGAAGCTGGCACCTTTCCAATGGGCGAAGTCGGGGCACGCGAGGCTTATTAAACACAGACTTATAGACACCTGGTGACTCGGCCCTTGGTTGTCGTGATTGAATGTGTGAGTGAGCGAGGAGCCGAAAGCGGAGATGCAACGCCCGCAATAAGTCAGCCAATAACCTGCCGCAATCGACGCTGAGACCTGCGACTATCGGATTGCGCGACAGCTGGGATAAGGCACGATGCGAATGATGCTCTCAGGGTACCTGTCCGATGGCTCCCAGGAACAAGGACAGGGACTGACCGACACTGAGAAAAGACAGTTCCCAACAACAGGCGAAATAGCTGCAAATATGGGCTTCCGTGAAACATGCGACCCCAAGTCCTTGTGTGCGTTCTTTTCAATGATAAGTTCAGTGCTTTTGCGTAATTCGAGGCATATGCCCAAGTCGCAAGGCAGAGCCACAGCGTAAGTATTCAGTAAAGGTGTCGGTTGATGTGCAGTCTGTCTCAGGCTGCCTGATATGATATCCGCAGACGTTGTCACACTCTCGGCGGGCGTGATAGCATGCCGGAAACAAAACAAAAAAAAGAAGGGGAATAGATGAATGCTTGGTACTATATGTAGATTGAATGATTGATGGTAACCAGCCCTTTTACAGGTAACTTGGTAATATTATAGGTACCAGTGGAACACTCAGATTCAACAAAGTGTGTTGGGAGTTACCACGAACCAGCTATCTCGATCATGTCAGGTCTGGGGAACAGAGCTCTCTTGTACCTGGTCCCATTGCTAAGTTAGTTAGATAGACAGCTAGCAGCAAGTACTCTGGCCATCTGATGCGGGAACGGCAATAGGGTTGCATTATCAGGTGGGAACCAGGGACATGTCAATGTGCATTGGCAATAATAGACCGACAGAATACATAGGCCATCGTAGCGCATCTAGCGCAAGCACGGCACATGATAACCTTGCCTTGAGAAAATCAACTAGACATATCTCGTCATCACCCTCGGAAAGCCAAGCCGCCGCTTAAGTCACAAATGAAGGCCATGGAAGCCTGTTATGCCGTATATACAATCATGATGAGCGCTAATGCTAGTGCAAAGGAACAGCGCATACAGATCATGCATGTCCCCTCTCCTCATCCCTATCGACCCTAGGTTGTAACACGGATGGACGAATGCCAGGCACACTCCCATTGTACAGGCACTTCTGAGCGAGTGAGTGAAGCCGGCTGGGGGTGGGTACCTGAGCAACATGTTTCGTTCAGAGGGGGCGTCTGCATATATCTTGGCATCTCTCTCCCAAGGGTCTCTTCAAGGGTTCAAAAAAGAGTGGGGTTTGCTTCCGGAAAGCTGAGAGCAACTTTTAATGCCCGCTTTGATAGCCATCATGGTTCAGGTGCCATGATGGTGGGCAGGTGACGATGATACACCATACTATGGCACAATTACTAACAGCGTAGAAGGGAGCGCCTGTTTCACGAGCTTGGCAATCGAAGTTAGGTTGAGGGAGTCAGCTCAGAAGAGGCTCTCGCCCACTCCCAATGGCATAGTATGTACCTTATTCAGTTTATATTCTGGCACTCACCGGTTGAGATCTGAAGTTCTTGGACATTAGAGCGCCTGGCTACCTACCGCTATTAGCTGCTTAGGTACCGATGAAGTGCTGGGTCAGCCGCCTGCTGCAGTGGAGGCTTCAGGCACAAGCCACAATCCCACTGAACAATGAGCCAGCCCCTGTCATCCACCATACAAGGCACGTTTTGCCATCTCGATCTGTGTGTTGTCGAACTCCAGAACAATTGCATCGCCAAGCTACATCTATTACACAAAGAAACTCAGTCTTGTTCCTGGCATACCGCTATTCCAGCTTTCGGTCACACCCTAAATGACGTTCTCCTTGAGAGGTTCTCCCGAAAGCTTCGCGGGCCGGCACATCTTGTATGTGCGGGAAGAAGGCCGCTAAGCTAAGGAGGGGGCTCAAGTTTTGGCTGCCCTGATGATGTGCATCTCTGTGCACTCTTGACGTCCAATGGGTGATACACGCGTGAAAAAGTCCCCGAGAAGAAGCAGACAGTCTTACCAAGACCGCCGCCTATCAGACAAGCCATGTGGTGCTTCTATGGAAACATCACGTAGTGGGCGAACCCGCTTCATTGTTTAGCTGCTATTGATCTACATAGTATGGAATGGATATCCTCACATGCTGAACCTGCTCTGCGAAGACACAACACATAGCCGATTACGTAGTTCATTGGTACATGGTGAATCTCCCAGCCCATGTGGCCGAAACTACCGGTAAGCCTTCAAGGTGTCTGTTTGCCTGCGCTCTTTTGTTTGAGACGATTAGCACCGTCTTGAGATTCACACTAGCCCACCGCTTCAAGTCTCTATCCTGTCTAGCATGTCAACACCTGGAACTCCACTATCAAAATACTGACAGCGGGACTCTGCTTTGAGGAGTAGAGTTTACGGAACCTATATCGATTTTCTCGATTCGTTCTATTATGTATTACATCATCACACCTTGAAACAAGCACATACAACCTCAAATCGAAGATGTATTATTGCACTATGCTATGTCCCCGAAACATTGCCTCTACAACAACAACTGAGCCGAAGGCCGGTGCCCCGCCGTGATGGACAGTAGACACTACACTCTTCATCGACTCCTCTCTTCATGGTTTCTCGCAAGGGTCTTGACTCTGGTCAATGCCTCGCCCTCCCGATCATGCGCTATCGGCTGATCGCGGGTCATTCGTAGTGCTGCCCTAACCCGCTCTGTGATTGAACGGTTCACCCGTTTGGGAAAGTGCCTTATCATATCAAGCTGGTTCCCCGGCATGGAGGAACTAGTCTGTGGGGTCTGGTCTATCAACGCCGAAACAAATAAGGGCTTCATCTGGGGGTTGAGATATTCAGCTGAGTCATGTTGTGGGTCTATATCGAACTAAATTCATAAGAATTAATGAACTCTTTGACACTTTGCTCCTTGGACCTCGGCCTTGAAACCATTGCTCCATTAACTTAGGTGCAATGGAGCATTTTGATGTGAACGGGCACCTTGTTCCACTGCGCCTTGACCGCTGTCAACGTTAATCAGAGAAGCACCTGGACTCCAGAAGCGAGCGTGGGATGTGGGGGACTTCAATGCCAGCATGGTAGGGGCTCCATTGACCTCACATCGTGCGTTTCGTCTCAGTCTAGGAACTGTTTCCGTTGGCCGGCTCCTCTTGACAACTCCCGCTAATATGGGGCTTGTGACTGCAATGCCATGATAAGGAGGAGTTAGATGCAACAGTCCTGTTAAAATGAGGCCCGTCAAGCCCATTACTGTAATTGTGAAGTAGAATCTGGTTCCGAAATATGTGTGCACTGGTGCCCCAGTTTCGATGATAATGTCGTTCTTGGGACATTTGATGGTTCGTCACGGTCGTATTCGATGTCCATTAGGGTTCAAGGGTACCATAAAGACCCAATTAATCGGGTTTTCTCACCTGCGTAGCAATTAAAGTATCCCTTGGTTGACTTTTTCTGCTTCCCTTACGTCTGGGTTTGCATTTCATGTAGGACCCGTTGCGCTTTTCACCTTGAAGGTCAAGACTCCACTTGAGGCTCGCCAACAGTCCACGACCTTTGGTTTTGACGAGTCGCTTTGTTAGACCTCTGCATCTGTATCTGGGGCCCATGAATAGACATGAAGCAGAGAACTGTAGAGAAAAAGGAGGAGGTTTTGTTTCCGCTTAGTCTTTTTGCCCTTCAACTTTTTTTTTTTTTTTT